>OZ024816.1:19011981-19265886 GCA_964017055.1 Chloromyia formosa
TGCCTTATTCTAAGAATTTTTATTTCATCAAACGTGCGAAAATTTTGTTTTACATAAGTATATGGTACAGCACAGTCGCGATCATTTCAACCCACGATAACTTAAACCCTTTAAAATTTAAACACATTTTTCGTAACATTAGACACTCTATAATTTCAAATCAGAGCACTTTTTCTATCGAAAATATCAACATTTTCAATTTTTCCAATCTGCAGTTTTAGGCGATTTCCTTTTAGGCCCATTTCAAGGGAATGTAGTTTTTGATCAAGTGTTGGGTAAGAGAAACCTCTGTCGTTATGAGTAAACAATACTTTCGGTGAAACTAATTCGTTAAAAAAAAAAAAGTTGTTAAAGACGGAAGAGTTAAATGTCGCATTGATTCATTCAATGGCTCCTGTAAAAAAACATAAGGATCATACATTTTTGACGCTAGAAACTAAAATACAGATTTTTAATAAGTTGACAAACTCCGTTAGCGGAGCATATTCGGCGAAGCTCTCTATTCACGGTTGCTGAAGCAGAGGAAATATCACGTTCCCATAAGTGGTGGAACTCGAATAGCCAAAGAGGGAGCTTCATGAAAAATTCAAAGAAAATCACGGACGTTTTAATGCTAGCCAAGGATGGTTGAATAGCTTCAAAAACGTTGTGGCATAAGGTTACTCAAAATAACTGGAGAATAGTTTTCCAGGAAGCCTGAACATGTTGCCGACTTTCTTCGAAAATTTCACAAAAAAGTGAATAAAATGAATTTGACAGAAGATCAAATTTATAACGCTGATGAATCTAGCTTATTTTAGAAGCTCTTGCTGATAAAACGTTGGTCCATTTTAAAGAAACGTTTGCTCCTGGCCGCAAGAGTAATAAAAAGAGGGTAACCTTTTTAATATGTGCGACTTCGATAGGGTTACACAAGTTAAAACTGCTGATGATTGTTAAGTCCAAAAATCCTCGTACTTTTAAAGAATTAACGAATCTACCAGTACACCACTCATCTTCAAAAAATGCCTGGATGACTGTGGACATTTTCAAAAACTGGTGCTATGATCAATTTATTCCCGAAGTGAAGAGATTCCTTAAATTACAAAAATTGCCAGAATCGGCCATTCTGTTATTGGATAACGCACCATGCCATCCTTAAAGCGAGGGGCTTGTTAGCGAAGATGGAAAATTCGTAGCCATGTTTTTACCTCCAAATTACACGGCGTTCACCCAACCTATGGATCAAAATACTATCAACTTATTGCGAATACGCTGAAAAAATCCTGTTGTAATAACTTGTCGCCACTAGATCTGGAAATTTAGAGGATTCAATTAAATTTTTTAGCTTGAACGATTGTCTTCTTAACATTACCGGAACATGAAACTTTCTAGCACTAGAATGAATTAAAAAATGTTGTAAGCCCCTATTAAAGCATCGACGTCAGGAATGGAATTCCATCTCCAAGCCCAAATTTATCTAATTTCTCTGAAATCGATACGTTCCCTATTGAATGCGATAAGCACTCTGAACAAAATTTCCCTCATGAAGAGATTCGAAATTGGGCGTTAGAAACAAGTATTGCTGATGTCAAATTCGTCACTTACACAGATTACGAAACCGATATTAAGTGGGTTCCTGCGAGCGGATCAGGATTTGACATTTCTTGAATTCTTCCCCATATGCTTTCCCCTCCGGTAAAATTTGTACAGACAACTGTCAATTTTCGGATCTTAAAATTGACAGTTGTCTGTACAAATTTCACGGAAGGGGAAAGCATATGGAGGAGAATTCGAGAAATGTCAAATCCTGGTCCGCTCGCAGGAGCTCACACATTTATGCAGCTGAACCAGATGAAGCTGAGCTGAATAAAGCTAATGCAATAAGGTGCTTTGCACACACATATATTATCTTTTCTTTGTTTGTCTTTATTCTGAAAACTCACAGATGCTTTGATACTGTAATGCTTTTCTTGACCTGTATAGGTTGGTGAAATAACATGCGATACCACAACAATGCTACCCTATGTGGGTTAGCGCTTAACTCAGTAATTTATCCAAGGCTGATTCTGGATAGCGCACAAATAAAGCTTTTATTTAGGACGCATCTAGCGGTTGCTAAAAGAAGTTCGTTCGTTCCACGATGTTAGACTCTGTTTTCACCTCATTTCACCTCAATTAGGTTCAATGGAATTCCACATTTTCAAGGGATTATGCCACCACTTACAACCCAAACTTTATCTGAGACAAAATCCGTTTCCTGTAAAATACATGCTTTTACCCTGTATGGGTCAGATACATCGTGTATTTTTTGCATAAAAACTCGGGCTAACTACCCTTGACCATGATAGCTGCAAAAGAACGCGTCTATTGTCAACTTGAAGCCAAAACACAAAAGTGCTTGATCTGGTTTCGTCAACCGATGGACTGTACTCTTCAGGAGCTACCTTAAGTCTATCGGGGAGGTAGCTCGATCAAGCCAAAAAGTGTGTATTCCACTACTTCGCACAATGCTCACGTATTTGGCGTATTCTTACGAGAGTTGAAATACACGCTTTATGCTGATCACACACTGATAGCCAATGAGATGCTGCTAAGGCATGTCGAGGCCTTGGTTCAAAATTGGACTGGTGCACCAGTTGTTTATTTTATCCCATCCATATTTAACACTTTCCTCCTCTCTTACCTTAGTTTTCCTACCGCCAGGGCATTACAGGGATTATATAATAGAACTTCGTTGCAGCAAACGACGAAGATACCCAGGAATTTGTTAGAACCGGGCCAAATCATAAAAGAAATTTCCTAGGGGACAATCGGATCGCAGCAATTATGGGGTCTAGTTTAATGCATGAACGCATTAAAGTTGCAGATAAAAGTAAACGAGGCGGGACAACATATTACGGGGAACGTTTCCAGAATCATCAAAAGTGTTACTAGTTATTAACTTAAGATACTTTATCCAATAGTAGTTATAATAATTTTAAATAAATTTTTAATGGGGTTAATATGATAAAGTGAAAAAGCATCAAATATTTGATTTTCTGACCTCACGGATAAAACGTGTTACTTTTCAAATATAACTTTTGCAGGTAGCTGGTGCACATTTATATTCGATTTAATAAGTTATAATTTTACGCAACCATTTGCATAAACATAAAAACCATCAAAAGTTCATTTTTTGTACTGTTCATATTTCTTTGATCGCGGCTGCATTATTATTGTGCACAGGTAACATTGTTAGAGGATCCAGAATGTTTCATTTTGAATGGGAACGCCAAATTTCCGCAAGAGGATTTTGCCCGCTTGATACAATTTACCGTTGCCAATAGCAGTTCCAGGAGAAGAATGAAGTATCCCACTCACTGCGGATATCCTTTGGTAGAAGAACTAAATACACAAAAACAGAAGCTCATAGTTGCTACTAATCGACTCCTACGATTTCCAGACAAGTTCAGGGTTTTATATACAGGAGTCGCAACCCACTAGGAGTGGAGCTGGCGCAGCCTGCTCAAAATCGGAATTGTTCATGCACACTTTGTACGATACTGCGGATTGTGAATCAACAGTCCCCTGTGTAGGCTACGCTCGGTACGCTTACTCTGCGCTTAAGACATCACAACCCACAGTATCGCACTAACATGAACGCTAGCTTCACTTGTTCTGGATGCAATAGTCTCTTGTGTGGGCTCCGATTGTGAATCAATAGTTCTTTGTGTGGGCTCCGTTCACTACGCTCACTCCGCGCTTAAGGGATCACAACCCTCAGTATCGTACAAACATAAACGCTCGCTTCGCTGGCTCTGGGTACAACATCCTCTTGAGTGGGCTCTGCTCGTACTCGCGACTCGCGGCGCTCGCTCCGCGCTTAAGAGATCTCCAAAACCAGTTTATGCCAACGAAACGGCAACTGAGCCACATGGAACAGTTGACGCGCTATGCCCCACAAGGGGTTAGTGCAATTGAGTATATTATTTGGGATTTATTTAACAAAAATTTTGGAAATTATTTTATTTTTCTTTGGATTTATATCATTGGGATTTATTTCTTTGGGAGTTATTTCATATCGCCAATTCTTTAGCCAAATTCCAAGTAAACGTTCCAACCGAATTTTATATGTTGTACTCGTATACATATATTTTTTGTTGTTGTCGTGATTTTGCCTGGTACCTAGGTAGTTCGCTTAATGTGCCTCAGATCGAAAGATGTGGGCGGTTTTTTAGCCGTTTTTTGTCCAAGTTGTTACGAATATTATAATTATATTATAATAACTGAAGCAACCCTGCCCACATCTTTCGACCTCAGAAACATTAATTATTTATTATTCCACAAGTGCCACTTTGGACACATCAAACTCCAACTTTGGAATTTTAAGTGAAACCTTTTTAGTAGAAGTCTTTTTATCCTTTCGCACTGAAGTCATTCTGAGGAAAACTGTTAGTTGTCTTACCTGAAAAGAGAACAAAAAAAGAATGTTTATTAGAAACCGATTTTAAATTAAAATTTAGGAATAAATGAAAGTTGGTAATATGTTCGGGTATTCCAGTAAGGTAGAGCATTGCAGGTTTACAAATATAATGCAGGTTATACGAATACGTAACATTAGACTTCGCGAAGAGGATGAAATCCTTAGCGTAGATGACACCTTAGAAGTTGATCATAGGTATAGGTAGGTAATGTAAAGACAAATTAGTGCGAATTTTAGTTTTGCTTATCGTTGAAGCTGATGTTTGGTGACATACTCAAAAATAATTATGCTACCTTGATTCAAGACTAGAAACTAAGGAGCTCTTCTCTTATGTGTGCCATATTTATTTATTTATTTGGGTGCGTGCTGGCAACTGCATTCTCCGAAACTACAATAGTTTCCGCCAATGAAACCTTAACTGGGCCACATGGATTAGTTGACGCGCTATGCCCCACAAGGGATTAGGGCAATTGAATTATATGGATTTTCATTGAAAAGGGATGTTTCGAAATCGATCCGGATTCTCGTTTCATGCCCTATGCTATACTAGTCACCACTAATCGTTCGAGTAGCAGCTGTGCAGAAGAGATCGTGTCCAAATTTAGAATTCAGCATCAAATCTAACAGAAGTCTGATAAAAACGCCAAAAAAGATAACCTAGCATTACAATTTCGGATTCCGCAGGTGTCTTCTGAGCTGATCTCTACCATCGACCAGGAAATTGAAAAGTGAAATGGGGAAATAACTCAATTGATTCCGCATTGTTTTCATGCAAAAGCTATTATGCCTGGTAGGTCTAATAATATAAAACAATACAAAACGCGCACACATATCAAAGATGAATCTTTGTATACAAAAGAAAAATACAGATCGTAAGAAAAAACGCCCATAAATATGACGCAAACACACAATGTGTATTCACATAATCAGAAAAGATAAAGATATGTATGTACACTCGCGTAGAAAACAATTAAACCAACGTAAATGTCTACACTACCAACATTTGAACCAAACAAATTACTATCAGATTTCCTACTGCAGTAGCAAAGTAGTCAGTAAGTTTCGTTTCATTACCAGGAGGCGGAGATACAAGCACAGTACCTATTTAATGAAGAATTGCTTTCAAGAAGCGCTCGCTATCTTTTCTTGAAAATCACCTGCTAGGTACAAAGTAATATACTCGTAATAATTAAAAAAAAAGTACAAGATCAAAAGATATAACCCCCGGTAAGTATCCGCATTGCTACATTATAATGACGTAGTGGAATGCCATAAGATTCTATGAAATTATGAGTAGTGTATGCAATATTCTATTTTTATTCTTTTCAATTCTTAGATTTTCATGAATTTTGAGAATTTCTTTTTTAAATTTTGTTTTTCAGATTTTCGGAATTATATACGGATGTTTTATTGTTTTTGGATACTAGCTTTGGAAATGGGGAACCGAATAGCATCAGACTGACTACTTGCATATTCTTTCATCGCTGGGGTTTCATGACTAACACGGCGTTCTCAGTGCTGCGATGTGATGCTACGCGGCTCCGAATCGGCAAAGTGACTATCGTTGGCGATTGCGCAAAAAAAACGATTATTATGGAGCAGTATTCTTGCGTATTTCACGGTTTGGGGGATCGTCGGATACCAGCTATACTTGTATGTACAAATATACATACCTCTAAGTAAAATACACAAGATTAAGGCTCCATTTTGGTCGTTTTTTTTCACAGTCGCTAACGATAGTCGCCCAGCCGCATAATCCCATATGATCATTCGTGCGCGCACAAATTCTCGTATGTATACGCAGCTTAAGGGTTACGATTTCGAAAAAAATTCTCTTAATACTTTCTTGGTGGAATCACTTGGGGAATTACGTGATGATATCAGACTAAGATAAAGTGGTAAGGCCGGCAGCAAAAACACCACAAAGAACAAACGGAATGCACTTCTGAAGCAAAATATTATTCGTAGGGTCAAGTTTTAAATGTCAGTTTGTAGTGCCGATTAACTAACAGGCGATTAGCGTTTGAAGTGTGGGAAACGCGCAAAAGAGTTTGAGAAACGCGCACTAAGATTTTTATAAACACTGTAGCAATATTAGCTGATTTTTTTTATGGCACTCTGCCATCTACTCGTATACTATTCTACTTGTGTCTGTACCGTCTCTAAGCATCCATTTGCGGCTGATTTTCATCAAGATCCTCTTCCATATAATGAATTTCCAGAATTGTTTTTTTTTTTAGCCAGTTTTAATCAGTTGTTTGGATTTATTGTTTCTATAAATTTCAACCGAAAGATAGGTGGCGGTTCGCGTTATCGATAGGATAAACCCTAACCGGACATTGAGAATTCTGCCCTCAGATTCACGACAGAAATACGAGTACCTAAAACGGTTTCACGGATTGATCGGTTTTACATCATTATAGCTACACCACATACATTTTCTTTTGGTAGTAATTTTAGGTATTGATTAATTGGTCTGCTCCTTTGGTTTGACTTAGCACAATCGATCTGTGACTTTTTACGTGTTTTAAGAAGCAGGACATCTACTTTTATTCTATTCTATTGTACCAGTCATTTTAAAGTACAGTAGAGCGTCGATAATCCGGAATAATAGGGACTGGGCCCCTACCGGATAATAATATCCTGGATGAATGGCTACTCGAAAAGGATCCCACATCTACGGCTTGGAGGAAGGAAGTCAATGTTCTCATGGGGCTGGCAACATTATGCATGAGGAAGAATTACCTCACGTTCCGGGGCGTATTCTTTAAGGGAACCAGGGGGTGGCCATGAGTAACCCACTCTCTCCGTTCATTAGTAAAATCTCTATGAACAGAATAGAGGAAGAATTGCCAAAATTCTGGGTGACATATTTGGACGACGTATTGGCTACCATCAGCAAAGAGCAACCTGAACATGGTCCACCGGAATATCACGTTTACGATGGAGATGGAGGAACATGGGGAACTGCTATTCCTGGACTTGAAAATCATAAGGAACAGGAGCTCTATCGAATTCAACATCTTCAGGAAACCAACCCACACATAAAGAACGACCACATCGAGCTCCAATCATTTGTAGTCCCAGAAGATGGCCCCGTTCGACTTGATGATCCATTGGCTTTTTACGGCTCCACTGAGCACGGAGCAATTCGAAAGCAAAAGGAGATACATCCTCGACACGGGCTTGAAGAATGGATATGAACGAAGGGCGATATCAAGACTCATCCGCAAGAAAAGTAGAAAGCTAGAAGAACAAAGATTGATGACATATAATGGGGGGCAGATGAGAGAAGCGGAAACTAGTATAAAGAAAAACAACAAGGACCTCGCGTCCCTGAAATCTATGATAGCGAGACACATAGCAGGAGAGGGGCACAATACTATATAACATGGGACGACGTGGAAATCATCAAAGAAGGTACAGACAGCAGAAAACTGGATGCACTGGAAAGCCTGGCCATTTTAAGGGAACCAAAAACCCAAAGGCTGAACCATGACATCGGAAATCTACAATCAGGGTTGCTGAAACTACTGGGGTTGGAAATACCCAGGATGTGAAAGGGTAGAGTAAAAAACACTGTACTGGGTGTACAGTAATGCATGTACAGATTGTCTTATTTTAATATATTTTTTTTGTTGCTAAAATCGAATTCGAATTATCAACGGCTCTGATTTTCGACGTCCTAATTATCGACGCTCTACTGTACGTTTAACTCCCCTTTTCCCAATCTATCTTTTCTAAGTCGAAAAAGAAAGCGTTTCACTTTTTTCCCTTGAATTTTCTTACCCGATTAATTAACGATTGTCCCTAAGTTATTAAAAATTAATTAAATATTACCGGATAACATATGTCTGACAATAATCTTCGGTGGAAAGAGAAAGTAAATACTTCGCGCTGGCGTTGCAAAGATGCAAGTAAACCGAAACACACCTCTGCTCCAACTTAAAAATTACTCAATTAGCTGCCGCTTTGGTATCTTATTTTTGCCTCGATAATTTTCAATTTTGCCTTTTATCTATTTATCTGTAAATTATATCAAAACATTAGGCCGACATCAATCTTCATTTAGCATGTTTGTGTGGCCCGAATGTGGGCGAAAGACCATGACGAAGTCCATGTGAAGTCAGTCGATGAAGATGATGATGATGAATCCTAATTAATTATTTTTCGCTTTTATCGAAAGAAGCATGATTGTCGGTCAGCGGAACGGCTGTACAATTGCATATATCGGAAAATTTAATTGAATTTAATGAAAGCGTAATTTGACAAAACAAAAATGAAGATGCACTCCTTTAACAGAGCGAATCAAAGTTTATGGCCGGCTGAATTTTGCGTCATATTACAAAAATAAAATAAATGAATGTTAGACCCTGTAATAGAATTTGCCGCAATTAACCCTAAATACCATGGGAAAACATCCTTTCACACTGAACTTTTTTGCATCCAACAATTGCCAATCATCGAAACAATAGAGGTCCCAACATCGAACCCTATGGCATACCACCTGAACAGAAGCCCATGCCAATTCACCACGACAGCCATTGCTTTTACATATCCATACTTCGCAAAACAATTTTCGCAAGAGTGCATTACCGATTAAAAGTAGGTAACTTCAATTCACCGGCTCGTTTCTCTTCATTTGAAACATTTTGCCATGGTGTACTCGTATAAGACGATGGTAGAAAAAAAGACGGCAGTCAACTATGTATAGGCTTATGATTCGATCCTACTATACGAACGCTGTCATGAGAATGAGGTTTTTACTGCTTCTGCATACTTGTAGCTGTTATTTGCTAAATTTTCCATCTTTTCAGACACATACGCGGCTCTACGAGTACCCAACGAATAGGTAGTCAGTGTAGTCTAGCCTGTGTATTATTCTGTACAGTGTACACTCGGTGCACAGAGCTAGCGAATTGGCTTCTCTTGTTTTAGTTTTTATTAGGATCTGCTGATTTTGTAAGAACCCAAATGGAATAATGGCACAACAACAAAAAAAGATAAGATACAATAACAGTAGTGTATTACTATAGCATGTTGAAAATTGCACTGGACCCACACTACCTTCGGCTGTGCACTATCACGTCATTGAATGCCAGGGAAAATAGCTTGGGAGTTTTTTGAATGATGAATTAAAAAAAAAAGATTCAAAAAGAAGTAGCTACACTATGGCGGTGTCATGAGAATTTATTATTTCAAATGAAGAAAAAAAAAACTGTACGTCTTTTGGTAATAAAAAAGAAAAGTACACAATAGTAGAATGTGCTCTAGTGTCTATCGAAAAATGTGTGATTAAAAAGGCACAAATGTAGCACCGGAATGAATGAAACTTATGGGCAAACTCGACAAGTTCCCATAAATGGTTACAAGTGGGTATGAACCTACCAATGTATGTGGTGATTAAGTGAAAGGGAGATTTTTGTATACATTTTTGATTGCAGCATACATATAAAAGCTGAAGGGGAAGGTTGAAAGATCGCAGGAGCTAGAAAAGCGTGGATACATTTTTGTTGATACCGCGACTGAAATGCTTCGGAGAGTTTTAAACTGCCATAAGACTCGGATGGTGTGCGATTTTGGGAAATCTTTACAAAGAAATGATAGTACATACTTAGGTTAGGTGCAAGAGCTGTTGTATAAGATACAACACACATGGACCGCATGTGGGTCCGTTGTGATACCGCTGGGGGACTCTTCACTATACCATCCTACTCACTGAACCAGCCAGAGCTGATAATGAATCGATGAAGTTTACCAACATCAGCATTAGCCAGATCATCCAGGTCAGTGAAAAAGTGAGATCCAAGAAACTCTAAGCAGAGGAGATGGAAAATACACTCCTCTTCGTGTACGCAACGTCATCGCAGCACGCGCAAAAGTCATTGTAGGGGAGGCGGAGTCTCCCTGCATGGTCCCCTAGTATGCAATACCCAGTGATAACTCCTACCGAAGTCCTGATGTGCTGCCTATTTAGCGAAAAAAGTTTAGCGGAGCACTTAGGATCTAATATGGGCCATGGTGGCTCTGTTGAAAGGCATGTGTTGCCATTTAGCCATACACTTCGACCTTCATTTGCCCCCCTTAAAATTGACCTATTACAACGCATCGCTTTCTTCAGAGAATTATAGTGCTTCTACCTATACATATGTACTTCCACCAAATTTCATGTACATAGTTTCAGCGGTTCGTGAGATATTTCATGCACAGACAGAAAGACAGACGGACAGACGGACGCATGACTGATTTCATAAGGGTTTTGTTTTTACTACAAAATCCTAAAAACTAATAAACACGCAAACCGAATCTTCACCCCACATAAGTTGCGAACGTTTATCATATCTGCTACCTTACATATTGATTACTCCAAGTATCTGATACATTTCAGTATCAGGTATTTGTTGTACCCAATGTACCCGGTGTACCCGTTGTACTCGCTGGTAAGTTTTGGATCATGAGATTTTCCATACATTTTAATATCAGGTATTCGTTGTACCCGTTAAGGTACAACTCCAGGGGAATAAATGGATAAATGGCAGACATGTCATTCAAAAACGCCGCTGTGGCCTAGATCCGACTCTGATTGATCCGCTAGACAGTTATCTTCGAAAATGCAACAGATAAGTGTGTCAGTTGTCAGGAATTCCCTAAAGTAACTTTTGCAGAAGCCGCAGCGAAGACATCGAGGGGGAGTACGTTGCCTATCCTGCATTGAGCTAGCAAGTAGAAGGAGAGCAATATTTATATCATACTTTTTCACTAAATAAGATAACCTATGATAGCTGATACTGGTAAGCTCCATCATTTGATTGGAAGCTCCGCTTAATTTAATGAGTAAAATGGTCGAGATGAGTGTTCGATTGTAACACAATGGACCTTATCCTGTTCTATGTGCGCTACAGTAAACATGGCAGACCTTGTACCTTGCCTTGCCTTCAGGTAGGCTCGCTCAGAAGACCACAAAACCCAAATGTAATCAGCGCATGCCATAAATCTCAATTATCCGCATTCCTGCCTGTTGAACATACATACAAACGATTCATTGCCGCATCTCATCGATATTCAAAGAAAATTATTGGATTTTAGTGCCTATATTGTGCCGGAAGCTCAGGCTAATTTCGACATTGGCTCAATGAAATTAGGCAGCACCAACGAACCTGGATAATGTGGACATCAGAATGAAACTCATTAATACAGCTCAGTCTCCACCACTAGCAACATCGTTCAATAACCCCAATCTATGCAACAACATAACCATAATCTCCATTGATAAATTCCACGGATCGTGTAATTTCATTTTTGCAAGAACTAAAGTGTATCGATCGGGTTCATTCAATTTACTCTAATCCCCGTAATCGGGTTTAGCACACTAGTTCGCTCGTCATTTCCAATTTGTACACTATTGTTGTATAACAGTGCTTAAAAGTCTAAGATCTTGTTGTAAATATGAAGCTAAGCTGAGTCATACATCGGGTTAAAATCTTCTTGGCTAGCCAAATCTCTGCAGCTAAGCAATTCCGATACTCAGTAGGTATCTGCAAAACTTTGCACTGTAGCCGTTGAGTTCACTGTCTTAAGGTGTGTTTTGCTAGGCACACTATATCATCGCACATTGTTCGCCATTAGCGATCAAGCCATAGAGCACGAAGTACTATTCTTGTGTATCTTTTTGATCGACGCAGAGTCATGCCCAGCAAAACGGACCTTTAGGTTGCACGATCACCAGAAATGTGGATCATTACTATATGACGATCGTGTACGTAGGCATTACTCCGCAACTCAACTTAAGTACCGTACGAGCAAACCAATATCTTAAGCAACAAACGAGTGACCTAATGGAGGTTACCTTCATAAAGACAAATGATGAGGTACTTAGTTAAATCCCGCTCGTCTGTCCAGAATAAAAATGATCTTCATGCGGATGGAGGAGAGGAGACCATTTTTGCAAAATTAGGCTCGGGAACAGAATAAGAATTTGCCATTCACTTAAAACGCCGCGATCAGTCACGATAAATTGAACGGGTTAAATGTTTCAGGGTCAAGTTGCGATTTGTCTGTCTTGTGTACCTTTCGCTGATAGGGCTCCATCCGTATCCGTGAGCCGTACATTCCATGGCAAATACATATGTATACACTATTACCAAATTTCACGATCACGTGGTGATCGAACCAAACATTTTTGGCAAGATCAGTGATGATGATCGACCGGTTGTATCTGCGAAAGTAGTTGGCATCCGTGGAAATTACGGGTTTGGAAAAGATATGCTGTTTGCGTTTTGAAAAGTACCATATATTTTGATTGGTGTGAAAACAATTTGAAAAATAGTTTTGGTAAGAATTAAGAAAAAAGAAATGAAATTATGATCTTCAGCAAAAAAAAAAAACAAAAAATCAAAGAAGAAAGCGCCATTTGGTAGTACATATACGTATATATTCGTACATAATATGAAAGAATTAAGAAACGTGTGGTCAGCCAGTCTTAAGTCCGATAACATTGAGGGGAGTGGGTCAGGTCATGATGCTCTGCAGCATTGGATGGAATGTTTTTTTCGGACTGGCCCCTATTGTTAGACAATGGGACAAGACTATTGTTTCAATTGTTTAGAGACGAAGAAGAATGAATTCACATCATGGAGAATATTATTCTCACTGTTCAACCTTGTGAAGATCTCGTATAGTTTCCACTACATACTTCGATACGGTGCCAACCCGAAGTTTAAGCGCAAAACATGATGAACCTGCCTTTTGAAACTGCTGCAGTAAATACTTCATCATCAGTTTGAAATTGCTACAGACACCAGACAGTGTGCCACTGTACAGTGAAGGTACTTTTCTTTTAATGGAAAACCCTCCCAAAAACAAATTTTATTCGCATGTAAATGGAGAACAAAAAAAAAATTAGAGCACATCTTTCATGTACTCCAGTGCAGACGCATTAATCTCTATTTTAGGCTTCTGTCTATCATTACTTAAACTTTTCAATATTTCGTCGTCGCCATTCCTTAATAATCAACAAAAGTGCCACTACTCCCTAATTATCAACACTTGTCTATCTGTAACTAATACCTGACAATCTAATTTCATCTATGCATTAGCCCAGATATTATGTTGCCATCGCTACACGATTGCATCTTTTCCCATCCATCAACAATGGTACTTTTAAGCCGATGAACAAGAATGGCGAGTCTTCAAGTCCACACTTCGTCATTTTCGACCGTCAAATATTTTGGTTTCAATTTTCATTCATACAGCAATGGAGAGAAAAAAACGTCCGAATCACAAACCATCCGAACAATTAAGATATTGGGCCACAGATTCAACATCTTAGATTTCAGATGACAGACTTGAAAGAAAATTGCCTGCGGCCAAAGAAATGGGTTAATGACCATTTCATTGGATCTTAAAAATAAAAATTCCATTAGAGCAGAATCGCTGAAAAATAATTGCGAGCGCACTAATGGATTGATAGTTATGTTATGGGTGGGGTGGCCAAAAAGGGTACAATTGGGTAAATTTGAATAGGAGCAGATTTACTGACGAATACTTGAGTTAATATTTTTATGTTTGTTAGCCACTAGCAAAGTGTCATGCAACAATATCCGTAAATTAGGAGATAAAAATAATTGGCGGTATGCTCTTACGCATTTAAGGAAATGACGTGCCACACCAAAATGTACATTGACGCCAAAAGGTGATTTGGGTTAAAGGACACAGGGTAGGAAACGTTCATTTCCTCTTTTCAAGACCTTATCTCGACAATCATTTCCACACAGGCTAAATCTTAATTCCTAATTTTCCCCTAATGCCTTATACTCCAATTTAGGTGGTTATGGACAAACCGATGTCGGATGATTGTGTGCTTTATTGTTAACCGTGGCACCTTTACCAAATATCTGGACAGCAGGCCACTCTCCCTCAGAGGTATTGGGAATAACGCAAAAAAAATTAAGTAATTCTGTTTAGTTCTATGTAGCCTAATTTACCGTTATGTTGGAAATAAATATTTTAAAATGTGTGTTACGTTTCGCTCTTTCTGCACTAATACTGACAACTACAGTCTCGGCTTCCCTATTCGTATAACGGACGATTTTGGCGTTTTTTAAGTGGTCCTTCAATAATTGTTTTGTTGTGTATAAGAACCATATTCTGCAAAAACACAACACAACGACACTAAGTGCGTAGCCATCGAAATCAAAAAAAAAAATAATTTCATAAATATATCAAAAGCGCAAAAGACATTTTCCATAGTCCTCATCGTGGGCACTCCGTGGTAACGGCAGTGTGTCAAACCGCTGACGGCCAAGTCTTAGCGATAAGGCAGTTTGGAAAAAGGCAGATAGCTGTAGCCTGAATGGCTGACCAACACCGTCTTAGATTTAGTACGATGGAGCTATTTGTGTAGTAGTTGTGTGAACTCCAGGACGTTTATTAAATTATCTGAAGCGGCTATCTTCCTAGGCCATTCCCTGAATGGGGTTAAGCGATGTGCTGACAACTCGTCCTATAACAACAACACTGTAAAAACCACTCAACGTCAAGAAACCTGGAACAAAAGCCTCGGATACCAGGTGGCCAAGGCCCGACGTCGGGCTGTCGCGCCACGATTATGATGATGATGACAAATATATAAAAAAAAAATTAGAAAATTTCAAAAATTTACAATATTTAAAACCTCACAGTTACAAAATTCATAATTTTGCCTTCTGAGGAGGTGCATGCTGACAACTGCATTCTCCGAAACTAGTTTATGCCAACGAAACGTCAACTGGGCCACGTGGAACAGTTGACGCGCTATGCCCGCAAAGGGTTAGGGCAATTAAGTATCTGTTTGGCTGGGGGTTCTGAATAAATTTCGCGTAACGTAACTAAGTTGCTAGAATGCTTAGATTGGCGAGCTTAAGATTACGTGTAGAAAATGCTTTAATATATTGTAAATAAATAAAATAGCATCAGGTTGTATAAGAAGGAGCTAAGGAGTTTCAAACGTAGCTCGTGGAAGCTCTTCTGCGAACGCATTGAAGAATCCACCGATGCAATGACTGTGCAAGATGCTTTCTACAGTCCCAACTATTCCCTCCTATTTGCTGAAAAATGACGGGACTTGGACCTCCTCGAGTCATGAGACGATAGATGTCTTGCTCGACACGCATTTCCCTGATAGCTCTACCTTCACCCCGCTTGAACTAGTAGAACTACCTCGAATATAGATGGATGTATGAGTGGTGTTTATCCCGAAAACGGGAAGAAGTCCTCACGCACGGCCGCAGAATCTCAGACATATCAGCTTATCATCCCCTCTGCTGAGGGTGCTGGAGAGATTGATTGATACTTACCTGTTTATTACTATTCCCAAACCTTTGCTGTCTACTTCTCAGCATGCCTACTGGAAGGGAAGATCCGTTGATACGATACTAGACTCTTTAGTAAATACATAAAACCTGGATCTATTTACGGGTTGCACTTTCAAGTCTGGGTGTAGACGACTCACTCTGCGAGCTTATTAGCATTCTGCTTACATCGAGGGTTATCTGTACAAATCTGGGCACATCGTCTGCACATAGGCATGTGAACAAAGAAACCCCTCAAGGCGGTGTTCACTCTCCTTTTCCTTGGAATGTGGCGGTCTAGAGACTGCTTCTGGAAAAGTTGTGATGTAAAATCATCGCATAGGTGGATAATATTAGGCGTGTTTTTTTGTACTGCGGTGCAGGTTAATTGGGGGCTATCCGGGTTAACTTACACACATTACGCAAACAACTAGGATATGTTGTTTGTGTAATGTGTATAAGTTAACCCGGATAGCCCCCAATTAACCTATACCGCAGTACAAAAAAAACACGCCTATTGATATTGCCATCTCGGGTAAGTTCCCCTGTGTCCTTAGTGATTTAATGCAGGAAGCTCTAAATGTTTTGGTGAATTGGGCTGGTGAGGTTGGGATAAGTGTAAATCCGACCAAAACAAAATTTTTTTTTTACTAGAAGATATAAGGTACCTTTGTTTGAGTAGGGTAGGGATGGAAGGGACATGGCTCGTGCTCACTAACAAAGTGAAATTCATGAGGCTTCTCCTGGATAAGAAGTTATGCTGGAAATATGACATTATGGAACGTATGACAAAGGCAACAGTCGCTTTGTACTCTTGCAAAAAAACTATAGGCAAGAAATGGAGCTTACGGCCGAAGGTTGTTCTTTGGCTTTATACATCGATGTTGCGTCCCATACTCATGCATGGGGTCGTCGTCTCGTGGGCGGCACTATACATTCCATCTTACAAAATTATAATGGAAAAGATTCAAAC
Source organism: Chloromyia formosa (assembly GCA_964017055.1). Lineage (NCBI taxonomy): Eukaryota > Metazoa > Arthropoda > Insecta > Diptera > Stratiomyidae > Chloromyia > Chloromyia formosa. Next base: position 19,028,726 of record OZ024816.1, read on the forward strand.
ACCAGCATGTGGTTCAATCACGGGAGATCTTACAACCACTCCCACTGCCCACTTGCAACTGTGCTAAATTTAATTCCTTTGCCGAGCGGGTGGCTGATGGTGTGGTTATTCGCCTTCGTGAAACGGGTCACTGGACCACCACGGAACATTCAGTTGTACTGAGCAATTTTGATGTTCCCGAAGTCACGAATTACACCTCTTCTAAATACTTGTTTGGAAAGAACTTAAAAACCTTGAAACCATCGCGAGGGGAGTGGACAGATAATGCGATTCTGGAGACGAGTGCCATAAGCATCTTTAATGACGGCTCTAAGACAGGTCGAGGCGTCGGGGCTGGTGTCCACTCGGAGATGGTGGGTATTAGTCTGTCTTTCCGTCTCCCAGAGTACTGCGGCGTTTTCCAGGTGGAGATCAGGGCGATTCAAATGTTTGAAGTGAAATTCAGTTAGTTGGTATTAAGGATGGGTCAGATCCGACCCAAGGAACCCCTACCTCCGCTACAAATGAAACTTAAAATAAGAGATAACTTTCGATAAAATTAAGCTAGTGACTTGAAATTTTGGTCAAATGTTTGTACTAGGATCTAGTTGGTTGTTATTGAAAATACACAAGATCCGACAAAGAAAAACTCTACCTCCCCTACATGTGAGACATCAAATAACCGATAACTTTCGATATAATGAAGCTAGCAACTTGAAAAATTCGAGAAATATTCGAGAAATATTTGAAGTGTGTGTTAGTTAATTGATTTTAAGAATGGTGAAGATCCTTCTCAGTGATTGCTAGCCTCCTCTATAAACTGGCTATATAGGAAACTCCTTTTTAATGCATATGGTCGTTTCCAATTGGAACTTTTGGTATCACCACCAGGTCTGTACAAGTCTAGGGTATATACGCTTCGGACTATGTCTATGATTATACCAAATACGGGCCCTCTGGATCCGCCACTCTCATTAAGCCTTAGCCTACATTCTAGTAATCCTGCTGCGTTGCCTGCGGTCGGGGTCGCTATCAATGTTGCCGTCAGGCCAGCTATCAATTCTGCCATCAGGCTGGCTATCAGACTCATTTTCTATTGAAAAAATGTTTAAGTTGATGAGATCCACGACTTATACCAACGTAACATCTGTCATCTGTCTATGATAATAAATTTCAGAATTTTATCATAAACGCACATTGCTCCACTCAATAGTTCATTCTTTTCCGACATAGAAAAATACTAAAAAATATCATACAAGTTAAACCCCTCCATAATCTGCTTGAATTTTTTATTCGCCTATTATATTTCAAGTAGCTTATCAAGAGCACCTATTATTATCATCCGATCAGTGGCATATTTACCAACCACCCTCATAGCTGTGGTAGCTTGGATCGCCCGCATAATTCGAATACTACAATATCTCCTGATAAGACCACAATGCCATCGTACTTTTCGGCTCACCATAGTGAGACTTTTACTTACATAAGCATATCAAAGTCCAGGCAAGAACGTTTTGGATGATCTTGAAAAATATTGCCTGTCCGTTCGATTGATAATCGCCATTAATGGATGATAATAAAATACCGCACGAGAATATATCTTTTTCAAGGAAAAAGACATTAATATTATAAAGCTCCCATAAAATGCATTCACCGATTTGTTTGTATTTTCCTAAAATAAACAATCGGTTGATAGATATGTTTACGCACCGAGCTGGTCGAATACTGATTGCTATTTGTATCTTCTCATCGATTGATTGACGAAGATTTTATTGGCTTAACATACGTACAAGATATGTAGGAAAACATTATCAACATCGATCAGTTCGATCAGACAAAATTGATATTTTTCAAGGCAAATTTTTCTTCTCCTTTAATATGTCAGACGTATAGCAACGAAATTGATGGCCTTCGTCAAGATTTGCAGTGCATCAAGTTATTTATTTATTAATATAGAAAATGGCATGTCTGTCAAGACAACGAAAGAACTTCCTCGTTGTTACGGTAAAAATACGCGGATCATGAATTTTTAAATGAAAACGAATCAATATTTTAACATCACCGGCGAAAAAAACAAGAAGTCATTCGTGGATAAGAAAAATAATTGTAAAAAGATACGTCATCTGCAAGCTATAGTAAAAACCCTGCGCCTGCTTTGTCTGACCGTTCCTTGCGGAAATCGAGTGATCGAAAAATACATTTATAGTACATATATGTACATACATACATATATATTTTTGCAAAGGGGTATCCCCATAATCGGTAGCTTGAACTTGAATTTCCAATTTCGGATTGATGTAGAATAATCCACCAACAACGGCATACACGATTTGATGGCCGCGCTACAAAAGATTGTTACTTGTTACATCGTCTCAATCATCAATTGGCCAATGAAAAGATTTTGCTGCAAGTTCAACAGATACATCGATCGATCGATCTATTTATTGTTATAGCAACGTACATCGACCGAAACGTGTAGTTGTCGCCGTCGTTCTTCATCACAATGATCATCGCCCTCACCATGGAGGCATCATTTCCGATTAAAAAAAAATCGGCGATGTTTATAAAGTTGATGAATCACGATCGACCTGAAAAAGTGAGATTACCTCATTGTTGAATTGGTGGTGAACAATCCAAAACGTATATCCGGAGATGGCTGATTTGTATGATCAGGTGTGACAATTTTTTTTTTTTGCCAATGGATTCAATGGATGACGAAGGTGGGCGAACTTAAGGTGTCTCACGAGCTCCGGCATGCCAATTCAAAACTATAAATAACTGCTGAATTGAAGTGTTTGGAATAGCATATCTGATTCATTTCGGCGAACATATCATACCTGCCTGAGACAAGTGACTTTCCTAAGAAAACTCTCAGCAAACTCTGTGAGTAGCAACGCTTAATTTGAGGTATCTTCCAATACTATACGAGACCCTGGCGATGTTTGGCCACCAATTGCTCAAACAATTTCAATTCACGTATTTTCGAAATTGAGGTCACATTCGTATTGACACAATTTACACACCCCATTTCAATTAGATTCCATCAATCTCCATACCATGAAATTTTTAATTGAACTAATAGCCAGAAAAAAGCGACATAATAGAATTAAATAGAAATAATGGATTAATTTCCCTGAGTGCAACGAAAAAAACTCCCGTATCTTTTTATCTTATATATTAAATCAATTTAGGCACTTTTCTCTATACGGAAAAAAATAAGCTGGATCTGGCCGACCTCCGATAGATCGGCTCCGTGAAAAAAGAAACCCAGGTGTATACAATAGAAGTATTGAGCATGTCTAACATACAATTATCGACCTGAAACCACTCAATGATGAACAGATGAAATCAAACTACACAATCGTTTATCTGCTATCGAATTGCAAGTGTACCAGAGAAAAAAAGCATACAAGCAACATTGACCACATATCATAAAAAGGCGGCTGTTGGTGGTCTAGTTTTGAACCATTCAAAACACTTTCTTCGGCGAGTTTTAAGAGTTTACAGCCAGTAGAAGTGTACCTCGACTATCATCATAACAAATGTCATTATAGACAAAACATCTCACAGAGCGTCTCTGAAAACTAAAAAAAAAATTGCACCCACACCTGAAAAGTTATTAAATTTCTTTATGTAATCGTAATGAATAGATCTAAAAAAAAAAAAACAATCTTGACCCTATAAGTTACAAATTATCAATATTCGGTTAAGGATGGAGTTTATCTTAAAAAGCGGTCTTAATAGATGGACCTTCAATGGAGAAGATTACGGCCAGATGAAAAATTTCAAGATGACGATAAGCTCACTTCAATGGACACTGCCTTAGGCTTAGTTAGCTTTTAGGTCGTCGTCATATGAATTTTGGAGGCTTCTCGTTGAAATGAAGATGTACTTGTTGCAATGTCATTTGCAGATTAATTTAATCATCTGTGGCTATAAATCGTTAATTCTTAACGGTTTGATATATGAGGCCTAAACGGTTTAACGATTAACTACGCAGGCACATGTGCCTTGGAACGTGCTCGGTAGCCTTGGTCTTGTCTTAGTCGCCACTCTACGATGTTTCATATAGAGAAGATGGATTCAATCCCCGGCCCGTTAATTAAAAAACTGCCTGCGGATATTATTAGAACTCCCACAGCACTCCAAGCTCGTCAGTAAAAGACAGCTCGGATAGGAGGTGCATGTTAGTAACTGCACCATCGAAAAATTTACCTACTATCGGAAGGTCAACAAGGCATAGTGATGTAAGAGATGTTAATGCGCCCATGCCCCCGGATTCGTTAGAGCAATTAACAACAGGTGCCTTAACACAACTTCTTATTTTTCACCAGCTTGTTTGTTCTACATGGGAGTTACCTTCTGGGCGTCGTCACATCGAATCTGTTTGGACCAAAACACTAGTCTTAAAACCTTAGCAGTTCCTTTTCAAATCTTTGTTGAAGTTGATTGTTCTGCGCCTGTTAACCAGTACATCAGTTTTATGGTTTTCTCACCAATTGTCGCCTTCTCTATTTTCACGGATCGCAAATTTCGTAGCTTCATGAATTCGGATATGGTTGGATAGAAATTTTTTCCACTTCACCAGTTTAATTTAGACTGCTCCTGAATCATATCTTTGCCACTTTACCAGAGTCCAAAGTAGTTTAAGCGAGGTAATTGTGGAAAAGCAACGCTGGTATTTACGCACATACGGTAGGAGCATGAGCAAAATGCCCTAAATATTATATTTCAGTGAGCTATGGAAGTGGGTATTGGGGTCAATCCGCCCAAAATAGACCTTATTCTCGCCACCAGGAATAACACTCTACCTTGCTACCATTGCTGGAGGGGACTGGCCGTTAGCGAAAAAGCCATACATCTCATATGTCCAAATCAACATGGCTTTTGTAAAAATAAATCAACAACGACCAATCTGACTGAATTCGTTGACTATGTTGCCAAACACTCACCTGGATGTTCATGTTATTTACACCGACTTTTCTAAGGCTTTTGGCACCGCGAACCGTAGTCTGCTAATTAATAAATTAATTACCCTCAACTTCCTCCCGTGCTAGTTTCTTGGATCTTTTCTTACCTTGTTGATAAATCATCAAGCGTTATTTTCAATAAAGTAGTATCATCAGCCTTCTATCCTTCGTCTAGCGTGCCTCAAGGCTTATTTCTTGGACCTCAGCTCTTCTCGTTTTTTACTAACGATCTTCCTTCACTACTTAATAAGTTCCCTCTACTCTACGCCGACGACTGCAAACTCTTTGCACCCATATCAGGTATTGACGATTGCGTAGCCTTACAAACAGATTTAGACCAATTATCCCCATGGTGCTTCTCCAATGATTTACGGTAGAACGTTGCTAAATGTTCTGTCATGGTTTACCTGGAACCGTCTACGATTTCCTTTTCTTATTTAATTGATTCCCTTCTTCTTCAAAACGTTTTTGTTACTAAATACCTTGGTGTAACTTTTGATTCGAAACTTTGATTTACGGATCATTATTCTCAGATTATAAACAAAGGTTCTAAGTTTTCGGGTTTTGTTCTGAGATGTTCCTGCGAGTTTCGTTCCAAAAGCACTGCAGTGAATTTCTTTGTCGTTTGTCGCAGTGTCTTGGAATATGCCTCTGTCGTGTGGTCCCCTGCTACCTCGGTCTCCTCTGATGCCTTAGAGCGTGTCCAACGAAAATTTACCAGGTCCTAACTGTTCAAGTTCAATCTAGATAAGCTAGATTGAACTATATAAACCGAACGCCTTAATTTTCTTCGTGTCTCTGCAGAAGCGTAGAATTATTCTTGATGAATGCTTCCTGTATAAGATTCCTCGTGGCTTTCTACATTCGTCAGTATCTACTGACATCCATTTCCGTATCCCATCGTATAACACACGTTCCAATGCTATATTTAAACCACCAACAGCTGATTTATCTGTTTATGAACTCTCCTTTAATTAGAATGATGTGGAATTATGATTGTTTGGAGATTGGTTCTCTTCCCACTTCGCTTTCTGCTGTTAAACGTATTTTGTTATTGAAAATTTCTTCATCTGATATATACTTAATTTTTTTTTTTTTTCTTTTGATTAACTTTGTACTTTTATTATTATTAGTATAATAGTTATTCCTTTTAACAAGTCTGATTTCTTGACGTGTCTTTGCCCTACTTAGCTTGTTTAGACCGTCAAGGGAGAAAGGGGATTAAGTTTGCAGGCAGTTACGCCTGTAAAATGACTCCGACTAGCCTAGGAGCAAGATAGATAGGCCATCGACAAGGAATGTATCTGTATTCTTACGCCCAACATATATTGTGTAAACAACTTTCTCTAGGGCTTCGATAGGGAAGGACTGGTCAAACTAAAGCGTCAGAGGACAGTAGATTAAGGATCCATTTTCTCAGGTTCAGACACTTCGCAGCGGACCTTCTCGTGTGTTTTCAAGGACTAGGCTAAACTGTCACAACCGATTTTCGATTAACTAAACAGGGCGTTGAAATTCTTAAGGCCGGCCACATACCCAGTAACTCACACTCTTTCGCCACAGATCGCGATCATGAGATTTTAGGACACCCTCTTCGTTGGCCGTCATTGGGGTTGGGGTCCCACTTCATAGCATGTCTAGCAAAGCAGTTATCACCCTTTCGCAATGTGTGACTTATCCACTGTCACGTCGGTTGAAATCTGTCCCGCACGCCGACTCAGCCCTTCATTTAATACTGTTTTGGGGCCAGAAAATTCTTAAAATTCGACGAAGACATGATTTGACGAATTCCCATAGCTTTCTGGTAACCTTGTAATATTTCAAAGCAAATATTATTTTCAGAAAGTTCATAATCCGATTGCAGTGAAATGAACGAAAACAGATACGGACACACTTCTTTCTCCTATCGAGTTTATCAAGATTAGATAAATTACTGGGGGTTAGAGCTCATATACATTAACTTTATTGTTATAAAGCCTATTGTTACCCTAGTCTGTATAGATAAAGAGTCTAAAAGAAAGCACGTAATTTTTACACAGATTACTAAGTATTGAGTATCTATACATACAATCGTTGAATGTAACTGCTCCAGCTGGGATTCTGTTGTAAGCACCCAGCAAAAAATCGTCGTCGTCCGGGAATAAGACGGGTATCATACTTGTATTGTCCAGGTTAAATAGTAGTATCTTTGAGCTACCTATTGAGGGTGCCACCTAAGCCACGAAAAACACGGCGCTACTTACTCCTGCCTAGTTGACGTTTCGTTAGCATATAAACCGTGCCCACTTATGCATGTTGCTGTCATACATATCACGTCTGTTTAGCCGCCTGTTACGACAAGTTGACGAAGGCTGTGGCTTATTTTTACACTATACCACAGGGCAAAATCTGGTTAGTTCGTCACCACCAGCCCAAAATTGTAATTTTATATGAAGCGGTATTTCCCTGAACAATTATTTTCTGAACAATAACGCTTAAGCTTAAATTTTAGCGATCATCGCTTTCCTATGATCACAATGATCATTCTGAGCAAAACGTAGCTTTTGAACGGTCGAAAGATCTGCTGTAAAAGCTACAACTAAAAATTAATCTGTGAGTAAAAGTAAAAACTAATCTGTCCGACGAGTAGACTGAGTCGTCCTCCGATGGAACCTTTAACTAGAAAAAAATGAAATTTCTCTTTAAGGGGGACACCACATTAGGAGGTTTCGAAAATCCAATTTTTTTATTACATAAATTGTTAGCTTACCAATCCAAGAATACGCTGCCAACATTTCAAAGCCAAGTTCGCATTCGTTTAGATTTTATGAGCATAGAACCGAGCGCTCATCGGGTATAGTCTACAGGCTCGAGCGCACTCTAGGGGGTTGGGGGGAGCACTACCTCAGGTAGTCGCCTTATGTACTTACGTAGCCTTGTAGCGGAACCCAACTTTTGCATCTTTGTTTTCAAATAACAGAATAGAAGGTACTGGAACCAACAACAAAAAAGATTGTTTACTCCGTTTTTCAAACGCGTTTTTCTCAAAATGACTTTTTTAACATTTGCGGGACTTCTATTTCAAAAAGTAATAAAAAATTGAAACTATGACTCTCTATGAAATTACGAAGAATATGAATATGAACATTTGAGGTTAAATGGTGAAAATTGACATTTTTTTTCAACACCTTCCAAATTTTTAATTTCTATTATTTTCACCTGCATTGAGTTTTTATACCCTAGACTTATAGTATATTATACCCTAGACTTATAGTATAGGGTATATTGTTTTTGTCACGACGGAAATATGTAACACCTTAAAGGAGGCTCCGGAGGTATAGCAATGTATATATAAATGATCAGGGTCACCTCCTGATTCGATTTAGCCATGTCTGTCTGTCTGTCTGTCTGTCTGTCTGTCCGTCTGTCTGTCTGTCTGTCCGTCTGTCTGTCCGTTCGCACGATAACTTTCGATAAAATGAAGCTAGAGCCTTGAAATTTTGGTCAAATGTTGGAAGTGTGACCTAGTTGGATGGTGTTGAAAATGGGCATGATCAGGCTAAGAGAACGCCTACCTCCCCTACATATGTAAAATACATAAATGTATCTATAACTCCCGATTAAAGAAACATGAAAAGCTCTAGCTTTGGTAGATTACTCATGAGGGTAATCTCATACTCTCCTGGGAAAATAAAACTGATAAGTTGAAAACTAACGGTAATTTTCTTACAAAGAGCCCCGCACTACCCTACTTTTCAGGTTTTTTGTCTATAACTCCTGAACCAATTGACGAAGACGCCTGATTTTTGGCGTGTAACCTTGAAGTGAGAAGCTGCTTAAGATTATGTAAGTTGGGCATAATCAGATCAAAGGAACGCCTACCTCCCCTACAAATTTCCAAAATTTAAATATTCCTTTAATTACGATAACTTTCGAAAAAAATGATACTAGCAAGATGAAAATTTGAAAGAATGTTGCTAATAAGACCTACTTTGTTGGTATTGAAAATGGGTAAGATCGGACTCAAGGAACCCCCACCTCCCCTACAAATGAAACTTAAAATAAGCGATAACTTACGACAAAATAAAGCTAGCGACTTGAAATTTTGGTCAAATGTTTGTAGTATGATCCAGTCGACTAATATTGAAAATACGTAAAGTCCGACCATCGAAACCCCTACTTCCCCTACAAAAGAAACTTCAAATAAGCGATAACTTTCGATAGAATGAAGCTAGAGACTTGAAATTTTGTTTAAATATTTGTAGGGTGATCTAATTGGTTGATGGAAATGCTGGGCAAGATCCGACTCAAGGAACCCCTACCTCCCCTACAAGTGAAACTTCAAATAAGCGTTAATTTTCGATAGAATGAAGCTAGCGACTTGAAAAATTGGATAAATATTTGTAGAATGGGTTAGTTAATTGATTTTGAAAATGGTCAAGATCCCACTGAATGAGTGCCAACCTCCCCTATGAACTGGCCATATAAGAGACCCACTTTTAATGCATATGGTCGTTGCCAATTGGGACTTTTGGTATCACCACTAGGTCTGTACAAGTCTAGGGTATATACACTTCGGACTCCGTTTTTAATTTCTATTATTTTCACCTGCATTGAGTTTCATATTCTTAGAAAATAAGTTGGTAATGTAAATCTAAAACCTTTTTGATTTCGGATAAAAATTGGAACCCGCAATTGGAGAACTCTAGTTACGGCCTTCAGCGAAAATTAGTGCGTAACTTTGTTATTTTTGGCTTAAATTATTAAAAAAAATTCACATAAGTTGTTCGACATATGAGTAAAATGATATCAAAATTTGATTGAATTCTAATTAATTCTTCCAACCCCAAAAAAAAATCCTAAAAAATTAGTAAAAATCAGCCTCCTAACGCGGTTTCCCCTTTAATTTATCTGGAGGTTTATGGTCAAAGATAATAAATTTTATTGCAACACCTTTCATACGTATTTGGGTAGTATACTCGGATACGCTTTTAACGCTTGCTGTCGTATTTCAAACATTATTATTGATAATGTATGTTAATTTTCAATTTTGTGCAACCCTAGCGATAGGCTAATCCTGTTTTGAATGTCACGTATCCATTTAATGTATTGTATAATCTGTATTCTTATTTCATTGTTATTGATAGTCATGGTCAAAGATTAAGAGTTATAAAGATTTGTTTTTCTCCGAATGAACACAGTACGTCAATCGGATGGTAGTTTCTGAGTGCATGCAAGGATGCCAATTTTCGGGGAATACCCCAAACTGTGGGGAACCTTAACTCGATTGGAGATTTTGTGGAGATTGGCACTATAGGGGGAAATGCGGAGATTTTACATTTTATTAATGTCGAACTTGAAATGACCCACGTCAGATCCTTTGATCATATTTTAATGACTGTCTTCAGAAATACAATACATTGCATGGGCTTAGTGAAAATATCTGAAATTATGGAAAATTTTAAAAAGGTGAAAATGTAGCCCCGGTTCAGCTATTACAGATTTCTATAAAACATGCCAAAATCTTTACGTTGATTTACTTGATTTTGGAGAAACTTTATCCGTGGAATGGCTCACGCAAAATAATGTACATACATAATTCGAAAACTAAAATCAAAAAATTCTTAAATCAAAAACATACGCTAAACTAAACACAGACCATGCAGCCAATATAGAGGAGATAGTCAGTGCAGGTCAGCATTGTCTCCTTTCGTTGTACGGATTAGTGGAAACATATAACCATCATTGAATAAGTTGAGATTCAAGCTGCCCATTACCTGAGCTTATAAGGTGACGCCTAATATTGCTGCACTACCACCTACTGAATCGGTAGCTTGACAGTATTCTCTTAGAGTTTACCATCAAGTTTAGCAGTGGCTGGGTATAGAAAAAAGAAAAAACAAAAACAAAAATGTTTTAGTGGAAAAGGACGAAAAACGGGTTGATGTTAATCACAACATTGGATAATCCTGCATCTATTAAACTCCTTGAGGGAATTTTTCGCAAAGCAAAGGCATGCAATGCTCAAAATTGTGTGAAACTTTCGAAGGGACCTGCGAAAATACCTTACAGTACGCCGATGAAGATGAAAAGGTTTCGACGATGCACCACCGATTCAAAATGAGCTTCGCGTGAAGGGTATCATACCTTCGTTGTGAGTTATGGTGCGTCTGCCACTTTGAAATTAGTAGTAACACTTGTTCCAATTTCACTGTTCCTATGAGAGGTATATGAAATAGTAGGTCGTATTCAACCAAATTTAGGAACGTGGTTTGACAGTCAATGTAATTGAATAATATGAAAGTTGGTAAAGATATCTTCAGAAATAAAAAAGTTTTTCTAACAAAAACTTGCTTTTGGAACGGTCCTTCCTATGACAGCTATATGATAGAGTAGTCCAATTTCAACCAAATTCGGGAGTATGATTTGACTAAAGCTATTATTGATTAGTGTGAAATTTTAAAAAGATATCTTTAGAAATAAAAAAGTTTTTCTCACAAAGACGAATTTTTGAACCGGTTGTTCCTATGGCAGCTATATGACGTAGTGGTCCGTTGGTTCCGACATATATACAGCGTGCAATAGAAAGAAGGCTTCATACAAAATTTCAGCTCGATAGCTTTAAAACTGAGGGACTAGTTTGCATAGAAACAGACGGACAGACGGACAAAGCTTAATTGACTCGTCTCATCATACTGACCAAGAAAATATATGGTTTATATGCTCGGAGATGCTTCCTTCTGTGCGTTGCAAACTTCATGACAAAGTTAATATATCCTATCACATCCGTGAAGGGTATAAAAAATGTTTTCGTTGTTGTTGTTTTTTTTTGACAATAACTCAATTTCGACACAAAATGTATGATAGCAAACTTCAAACTTCTAATCAAAAAAAACTAGAACAACACCACAATTTGCCATAGATTAGTTGCTATAAGCACGTGATGACTCGGCTGTAGCTAGAAAGCCTAAATTCAAATTTCAAAAATCTGAAAAATTTCCTAACGGTACTTATGTACTGCTTCATTTTAGACTGGATTTTTTATAACGTGGGTCGAGATAAAAGCAAAATGATACAAAGTATTTACACTGCATGCAGATACATCGGAACATGGATATGTCTTTGGCTACCGACTGCGTGGAACCTGTTGTGTTGAAGATATCGACGTAAGTTTTATAATGATCCCAGTATAGTTATACTGGATGAATTCATTCGACAAAACACGTCCCACGCTTTCGGTAGGCATAAGATGTACCGATGTATCTGCATGCAGTGTAGATACTTTGTATTATTTTCAAGACATACCGTCCCGCATAGTGTACAGGAGAATACAAATTAACCCAACCGTTGCCCCGTGTGTGGATCAAGCGATCATACACTCTACATATTTATATGCGCCTGTGCTTCGTTAGTACGTCAATCCGCGATCGATCGCGTCAAGCCGCGGTCTAGCTAAACACACTTACTATTAGATACTTAGATAGTACTCGTCTCAGTCTAAAGACGGTAAGCGCGACAACACAATTTTATTGCATTAACGTTTACGTTATCCGCGCTGCACAAACTGCATCATCTGCACTATTCTCCTCACTAAATCAGAATTGTGCACTGTTAGTTGATATATCATCGATCGTGATACTACGCGGTATGCGCGATACAAGTACGGTCGTAAGTTCCTTACATCCACGGGAAAAACACGTTGGTGACCTTGGTGACACTGATTTCAGTCGGCTGGATGGGATTGGCCCTCACAAGAAAGGGGTGGATCCGCCGCGGAAGCGTAGTCCAAGGTCCGTGGAGCAAGCATCTCTTTCGCACTGTCACCGATGACGAAGCAATACCCATCCATTGAACTTCTTCGACTCAACCGTCTCTCCATTGCCTGCATACGAGTGTGTGTGTATGTGTGTGTGAAGTTGAAGCTATTTCCCGACCTACCCCAACGATTTTCTTACTGAGTCAGGTTAGTGACTAATTGATGAAAACAAAAAGATTGCTGTGAAGGAGGAGCCATAGCGCTGTGCACGAGTGAGGGAGACAGGTTGTCTGGATGTGGCTGGTGTTGTGAGCAGATTTGAATCACGAGGGGATGGCAGTTGAATGATGTTGACTTGTTTTATGGGTGCCTGGTTGTTTAGTCTGTTCATGATGCGAAGTTTTTCGATTTTCGTGAGTTCCCTTTGATGACTGACTCGGATTGACTGAGGATCGGCCACTACATTCATAGAACTCGGAAAAATTTTCAATGGGCTTGTTTCCTCTTCTGACCCCCGAGTAGAAAAACAGACATTTCGTGTGACGGACAGATTTTTAGGATGACCCCCAGCTATAAGACATATCCATGTCAAAAAACTAAAACAAGACCAAACACCATATAAACACTGTTAGAAAAAATTTCATATAGTGCAAATTTGAATTTATGCTTTCTGGCCAAGCCTCCATCGATTCCGAAAATAATCTCAGCCTGGCATGCACTCTGAAGCCACTTTTCACGACGTATCGACTGGCGTAAAAATCAGAGGCACTTCGTATGGCGCCAGTGAGGACCATTCCTTTGTTCCCAGATACGAACAGAACAGATTAGAGATATGGATGAATTAAAAAAAAAACAACACAAGAATCACACCGAAAAGCCAATGATTCGTAAAACAAGGGTTTCGTAATCGTTCCAAGTGATAACTTATCGTTCGAAAATTAATTTGAAAATTATTCTTTGTATAATTTTCAATAGATGCTATGGGGATTAGTAGAATAGACAGATAATTAGCATGCTAATATAGTGGTTTCGGATATCGTTAGATTCTTCAACGTGCCTTTTCGGCGATTATCATGATTGTTATGATAACGAATATGGAAATTGGGGATGGTGAATTATAATAGGAATTGCATACTGAAGAGCTCAGTCTTGTGTGTTTTTCAAATGAGTTATTGGCGAAAAAGGTCTAACGACAGATAAAATATATTTGATACGAAACACTGAACTAAGTGTATCATGTAAGATCCTATTATATAGTAAGCTGAACTAAAGCAAGCACTTGACTTGTAACGATCGCTTTTGTTTTTGAAAAAATGTCGCGCTCACCAGTCACTCGGCGGCAACTTCATGTTGGATGAGTGACTGGTGACGTGCGTTGACAGCCGTCAAATGAGGAATTGCGTATCACCCGCCGAACTAGTATCCGCCAACCCGTTGCAATCGTGGAATTGTTGCCTTTTTTCGCCTAAATTTGACTTACCGACATATGCGTGCACGGAGAAGGCCTTTTTGCCCGCCGAAAGAATCGGCTGAAGTGTCGGATACTTTGATGAGTGAGCTATGGCATTACCATCTAGAAATGCAGGCCTCCGCTCAGCTGATCGTGTACGTCATTAATTCCTTTGCCAAGGCAGTGACTGCACACGACGACGTCCCGGGCACGACATATGTTTACAATTGGAATTGCGTCAGACGGCATTTTAGTCCTATAAAAACACACTTTCTGGACACTTGCAGCAATTTGGTCGCAGCCGCAGCCAGGGAATCAGTCGCAAAGTATCGTGAAACAGTTCACACTTGACAAAATACATCTTGCGACCGCACGACACACTTTCATCGCGCACGTGTTTGTTTTCTCGGATCAATAGATGAAATTTTACTAACAAATAAACACTGAACGCGGAAAACGAAAACCTAACACGGAACGCACCAATACCGGGGACTCGCCGCCATCAGTCGCCGACCACTGGATTGTGGATACGATGAAGTTATCGAAGGAAATAATTGCGTAATTTAGCCGTCCAAATCAGCTGAGCGGAGGCCTGTATTTTTAGATGGCAATGGCGGTGGCCTATTTTAGTCTCTACGCAATTAATTAATTAATATCGTTGGCGTGCGGAAGCGGTGTGTTGTTCGCGACACCATACTGCATCCAAACGAAGTGGTTTCTGACTGTCTTACGTGGAGTTTCGCATGTAAAGCGACTGACCTAACCAGGAGTGCGGTTCCATATTACCGTCGCGTCGCTTGTTTGTGTTGGCCTACTACCCTATCCCCGCACTGACTGTCAACTTTCTTGGAGAAAAGTGTCACCAGTTTCTCTTACGGTCCAGGCGTCCGAATTATTTGTTTGTGAGAGTTGCCAATGCACGTACAGATTCGTCGACTCATCAGTGTTGCCACCGCATAATTTTTTTTCGAATATTTTTTACACGAATGTGATAGGGTATATTAGAGGGAATCCATACCGAACGACAGAGTATTGCTTACAACGTACACTACAGGAGCTGTAGGAATGAAGCGAAGATGGAAACTCTCATCTACTTTCTGTTTCGGATGACTGGCTTTAACCAGAGTCAGAGAATTAGGCAGTGCTTTGTTGACCAATATTATGGTATATCTCCTGGAAGGGAATAAGGCAGATAATACCCCTTCGTCTGAAGCATCCCTACAGGCTACGGCCAAGTCGTCGATTCCTCCCATATGGTGTGTTTGAAAAAAAAAAATACAGAAATAAGCACCTCCAAGACAATTCATTCCTACCATGACGGAATTCTCACACCAATCAAACATTTGTCCGTTCTAATCACTAACCATCACCGTGTCTGTAACGATTACCTACATTCTGATTGATGACTCTGCCGCCACAAAATCTTGTTCTATCGGTCAATAATATCTCATTCGACTTTCCCAGAGTTCCGGCGGGTTCTATCTAATCTAATAAATAGTCGCTTCACACCAATATCTTCCAATCTGTCGGTGTACCGGTTATTCTAGCGCATCTTCCACTTTCTTCATAATTTCACGATAATCTTATTGCAATCATTTCGAGAAATCCTGTTAACTAAATTTACACGTTGAATTTCACTAATAGATGAGACTATGATGATGGGGTTTGTGTCGCGCCTCGTGTTTTTTTTTCATTCAGCCTCATCGCCGAATATAGTCAAACAGGATTGCACAATAATCCGGAGAAGATACATCTAGAATGCCACAGGCTCCGATTATAGCGGTGATGGCGGCCCATGGGCAAAATGTTATCTTAATATGACCCCATGGGGGTCTTCTTCATAGCGGAAGACGCTTCGTAAAAAATGATGGCTTAAAAATTCAAACCACCAATCAACCATGGCTGAAACGTAATTCTGGATTTACAGATATAGAAATGTCTGCATAGTAGCCTGAAAAACTTGAATTTTTAGGAATTAGGTATAAAAATCGAAAGGCATACCGTGTTCTAAGTTTAGAAACAACTAGTTCGGTTCGGCTAGTGGTGGATTAAGTAGTACTTGTCACAGCGGGCTATGTGTAACGCCACAGGCGCCTTTTCTTCCATACGCTAGAAATTCCATGAAGTTTTCTGCACATTCTGCACGGCCGAGCGAGCATCTTCTCGGAGAGGGGTCCGCTATAATTTTAGCGCTTCGAAAGATCCGTTTGATCGAAAATTTATTAGAAATCACAAAATATGTAGCACTTCCGCTACTCTCATCATTTCGGACCATGCAATGATTGGCTTCTGATCACGATATGTACGGTGACCAAATGAGTAAAAATTGCGCGAATAATTTCTAGAGTGTATCGAATAAAGCTGGCTGATCTACCTACCCGGCCACGGGCCTAGCCGCCAAGAATTCAAATCTGAGAAAAATACATGTATAGTAAGCAAACGCTAATCTTGGCATGGCTATGGACTATAAGGAAGGCCGTTGCGATGCCAAGCGGAGGCAAACACCTCTTGAAAAGCAACGGTACGCTTAGCCAATCTTTGACAGCACTACCGGTACCTAGATATTCATGTACACGCTTGGTACACTTAAACGTACGAAATGTAAGTTAAGTTGAGAGTGCCAAGGTAAGACCGCAATGTTTATGTTCTCCATAGAACAGCGACCGCCGCGAAAACCCATCACCTGAAAGGTTTACAGCTGATATAGACGTAGCGCGTTAGCCGATAGTATTCATACCTTTCAATGGCCGATTGTGGTGCGGCAGAATGGTTGATTGCGTTTTGGAACACTTAAAAGTGTACAAAGTATGTAACATGATTTGGAATGATACCGAGATTCCATCGCGAAACCAGTAGGAAACAATGTGGATTGGATGTTGTGGGCTTTTGGCTCGAGACGCAGAAAACATCTACAAAACGAGACAGTATTTCTACTTAGAATTGAGAAAAGATGAGGAAATACAATATAATATAAATACTCAGGCTGTGTACCAGTTTTGTCTACAAGTGCTCTAGAGACGGTCTAGGTACCTCATTTTTGTCAACTTACATTGAATTCATATTTGAGGGAGGTTAGGTAAGCATGCCCCATTTTTCAGTTGCAGCTGCTCTATCTTTAGGCGTGTTCTTTTGCTTTTCTTAACCTGTATAGGTTAGTGAAATAACACTCAATACAACATATACCCTACCCTATATAGGTTAGCGCTTAACCCAGTAATTTATCGAGGGCCGATTCTGACCTGGATAGCGCACAAATAAAGCTTTTATTTAGGCGCATCTAGCGGTTGGTAGAAGAAATTCGTTCATTCCATGATGTTCCACTTTACTTTCACCTCAATTAGATTCAATAGAATCCACATTTTTTTTCAATTGAGACCAGAAGAAATTCACTCACAGAATATAACCTCCTTATCAGACACTCCAAACGGGAAAGCTGGAGGAGACACTGAGAGAGCATTCAGCCGCTACCCGATGCAGCTCGCATCCACAAAGCTCTGGCTATATTCTAACGACATCAGTCAGCTTAAGAAGCAGGACGGGTTTCCAGAGTCCAGGGTCCAGAGGAAACTCTCGAGATTCTCCTACACACACACTTTCCGTGTTCAGTACAAGCTGAACCCTATGTATCTATTTCATCAGCTGAGCATCGGGTTTCGTTTAACGGGTGGGGGGGCGGCGGTCATTTTGGATAAAGTTAAGGTCAAATGGGCCGTGGAGTCCTTTGAACCCTTTAAGCGACCTGGTCTCGATGATATCTTTACTACTTTATTCCAACACATCTCTAGCATTTCTATACCTTGCTGACGTTTCAACAGCATATCTAATTTTTGGAGGTACAGTTGCTAGCATGCACTTCCTATCCGCGCCGTCTTTATACTGACAAGCTCGGAGTACTGTGAGAATTCTATTAGTACTCACAGGCAGTTTTTGATCGCAACGAGATTTGATCTCTGAGCTCTAGATTTGTATCGTGGGGTGGTGACCGAACGATCACGGCCACCGAGCGCACAGGAATATACCTACGGCTAAATCAAGTGGATCGACGAGATGCATCGGGGGCGTGAAATCTTCTCATCGCTAGGTGGCATCACAATTTGTGTTAACGCTGTTACGGGCTGCCCTCAGGGGGGGGGGGATTCTTTCCCCACTTCTCTGGTCCCTTGTCGCAGATGAGCTACTCGCTAGGCTCTGCGATTGTGGTTATTGTACCATCGGATACGCCTATATCACCATAATACTAAGGGACAAGTTTAGAACTACTATCACGGAGGTGATGGGTGGGACCTAGTCTTTCGCTGGTGCACTGAAGTTGGCCGGAGCGTTAATCGGCGCTGCGGACTATCGCCTTAATGAACTATCGCCCAAAAACAGTTTTAGTTCCATTTAGTCGAAGGACAAATCTTAGTTTAAGTTCGTTCCGCCTTGGCAGGACGGTACTTGAGATCTCCACTGAAGTCAAGTGTCTAGGCCTCACGGGTGGCTGAGCTGGAGCAAAAACCTCGAAACAGTTATTAGTAAGACCACTCGGATCAAGTGGGCTGACAGGTCTCTCTTTTGATAAACTTGTGGTCTCATCCCTAAAGTGACCGAGTGGTTGTATTTAATGCTGGTACGACCAGTTGTGACATATGTATCAGCATACATATGTCACAACTGGTCGCTAGTATGGTGGCCTAAAACGCAGCAGCATTGCACCATACAGCTGTGTACCAAATAACAACGTCTTGCATGACTTGGTATGGCAGGATCATTCCGTTCATGTTCGACATCGGCCATATAGGCGGTTATTGGACTTACTCTGCTACATATTTTTATTCGGTAATCTGCGGCTCTAAGCGCTCTTCGAATGCATATAACTTATGATGCTCTTGTGCACAATCAGGGCCACATGAGCATTCTGGAGCGGGTTCCTGGCATGCGGATCTGCTCGAGATCAGACTACATGACAACGGAACTCTACTTCGATAGGAAATTTTCAGTCTCCAACTCAAGCCGCTTGGTATGGGATATTGGCAATCTTTGTCCTGATCCCAGGTGTATCATGTGGTTTACCGATGGGTCAAGAACGAGACAGGGAGTTGATGTTGGGATCTCTGAACCGAACACTAGGATCTTAATTGCTTTGGACATTCGGCTTGGTAAATTTCAAGCCGATATCTATGCTTTTGGGGTCTGCGCCAGAGTAATTCTCCAAAAGAAGCTTACTGGCGCTAATATCGATATCTGCTCTGACAGTCAAGCAGCCTAATGGCTCTTTCTTCGCACAAGTTCTCATCGAAACTAGTGAAAAAGTGTTTTGATACCCTAAAGTGTCATGCAAACACACACCGGGTAACTCTATGTTGGGTACCTGGGCATCCATGGCAACGAAGCTGCAGATGAACTTGCCAGACAAGGCTCATCAGAGAAATGTTTCGGGCCTGAACCCTACGGTGGTCTGAGCTAGTCCGTAGCCAGAGCGATGGTGAGGGCTGGAGGACATTGAGTCCACTAAACGCCTTCTCTGTGAAAGCTTGGCGATCCCCTCACTCCAAGTTTACGTTTCTTCGAGATGCAATAGCGAACTCCGCTGTCATTAAGAGTGCTCCTACAAAGGACCTATTGGCCTTCATCAGTTAGTTCATGAAAGTTAGGGCACAATAGATCCCATGGTCGCAATGCCTACTAGATGGGTAGCTTAGCCTGGCCTTATTCATTATAATTATTATTATACCTTTTCACAAATCAACATATACGAAGTTAGTTCGTTAGATTAGTGAATGACTTAGGGTATGTCCACACTTACTCAACTTTCGGTACTCAAAAGGCATGTGGAGAAAATAAAAAAAAATACAATCCTCCTCCATCGCAGCTACAGGGGATGCTATACAATGACCAGTGATGACTCCCACAGCTGCTCTGAAGTGGTTTTTGTTTTTCAACGACAATAGTTTAGCGGTGCAATTAGAATTCAATCAGGGTCTCAATGGCTTTATTGAAGGGTACGTTTTAACATTTATTCATTAGAAGTAGTCCTGCTAATCGCTTTAAACTATAGTCTTAGTTTGAAAGCTGCGATAGCTGTATAAATGTTCCGTAGATTTTATGCAGCATCGCTTGTTGTATCCTACCTGGGAAGCTCATCTGCCTTACGG
Source organism: Chloromyia formosa (assembly GCA_964017055.1). Lineage (NCBI taxonomy): Eukaryota > Metazoa > Arthropoda > Insecta > Diptera > Stratiomyidae > Chloromyia > Chloromyia formosa. The sequence goes on from OZ024816.1 coordinate 19,048,994, forward strand.
TTACCAGCGAAAGTACTGTGAAGCAGAATCCAACATAAAAAATACTAAAATAACGCACTCATCTCCGTAACCATTAATCAATATTTCGCCAGGATACAGTGACGTAGTCTCACTTGTTTCGGGGGATTTAATTACAGCTCGGTGGTCGATGACTATTGCAATATCTCTAGGTCACATTACTTGACATCCAAGCCAGGTCATAGCTTTCGTAATCACCGTAACCTTGGCCTGAAAAATATTGCGGTATTCAACGATACTAAAAAAGAAATTAGGGTTAGCTCATGAGAGAAAACTTCAACCTGTAATCCTTCATCCATCTTGAAGCCACCTTCATAGATTTCTGTTGAATTAGGCAAGAGAATGCGTGTTCTCTTCCAGGCTGACCAAATGCTTTTTAAGTGCATATTTAGTAGAAGAGTAATCAGTCGCCAGAATATTTCGGCTGCTCAGAATAGCAGAGTGTCCAGAGCTTAAAGTAAACCACAGCTAGTGTCATGGAGTATTTTCGACCATCGATTCACCCAAATGTCAAGACAAAGTACATGAAATAGTATGATGAAAGCTGCAGAAAGAATAGTTCCAAGACAACAACAAAAAGCAACGCAGGCCAATATTTGCACCTTCCCCAGCAGGCTACAGTTAGCCTCTGTGCTCGGAGCAGTCCACCAGACAATTTCCCTCAAACACTAGTAAAACAGCTACATAGAAATTTCACCTTATCAGCTAGAACAAAAAGAGAGCTCTGTTCTATTCGGATTAACCTTTACCTCATAGTTATCAAATGGTTAGTTGTGAGAGCATTCTGCAATACCTTAGTAAGAACACCAGGAAATTTACCAGCTATAGCAATATCATCCACATGAACATACAACGCCTTGTAGCCCGATACTATGTATTGTTTTAAGCCAGTGTGTTGACAACTAAGTCCCAGAAGAAGGGAGAAAGCACTCCAAAGACCCTGCTCACAAGACTGTACTCCCAGACAAGTGTGCCAGCACAAGCACAATGAGCCTCATTAAGCAAACTCGGAAAGGATGGCGTAGTAAATCCCACCCTTGCATTTTTATAAATCATTTTCGAGTATTTGCTCGACCAAGCTCTGTATACCAAACATTTTGGAGGAGATCCAGGCTCCCATGGCCCTCCTCTGGATCCGCCACTGAATAGTTCCAATAGAATATGTTCTTTTTGCTATGAGTCAGTTATCTTTTTTCATTGGAACCTCAACCTGAATACGCTTAACTTCCTGTTGTTGGTTCCGAGTCCGCTCTTTTTAGAAAATGTCACGAACGAAACCCATTCTTAATGATCTTTCGTGCACCTCAATATTCGGGCTCTCAGGTTTCCCGCTGGGTCCCACTCGAATCAACAAATATTTGATTGCAATATTGCGTTTACCTTCACACACTCATGTGTGCCGCCGCGCCCGTCTCTCGGGCAAATTTTAAAGGCCGCCCCAGGTGAAGAATTTCGTACAATCAGCGTACATACTTGTTTCGATCACATACTCATATATGGGAAAGTCGACAAAATATACGAGTTGATGAACTAAAGATTCAGATACCACATAGTTTCCATCGTTCCCGGCTCAGGTCCATTCATTTTTCATGCCTATCGTGTACTGTCTTCTTTTTAACATTTTAAAACACTGTGGGCCTTCTTAGGTGGTATAGGTATGAAAACAGTTCTAGCTATTCTTCGCATAAAGATACTCGTATTTAGAGCTGGATGGCAGTTGGTAGCTGTTGGACACAGTGGCCAAGTTTTTGAAAAGTTTCCGATATAAATGGTTCGGTGCGGTGGTCTTTCGAATCTATGGGTCACGCGGCAAACATTCCAGATTTCAAGTCAGCCACACGAGATGACGAAGACGGTGGTTCATATATGTGTGTCTTTGGTGGAGCAGGAGCAAAAATCTTCTTCTAAGGCGGCTATTAAACTATAAAAGTTCTTTTACAAATATCTTTTATAAAAGATAGTGTAATAGCTGCCTAAGAAAAGATTTGCAAAATGAACGTTGCTTGTTTCAAGTACTTTTCTTACAAGCTACCGCGCCTTTCACCTCAGGCGGCTTATATCATTCATAAAAGTTCTCTTAAAATATCGTGCATAAAAGATATTTGTAAAATAACTTTTATAGTGTAATGGCCGCCTTATGGCTCCAAACATATCTATATATGTATAGAGGGAACAGCAAATAATTGATATTCTGCCATTGTAAACGCTCGCTTTTTTCGCAGTTACTGAATTCTTCGACTGCTTCGATTCCCGTTGCCGTGGCGCAAAAAAAAAAACTAAAAATCCATGACGGACTTTGAGGAATCCAATCCAATCTTGAAGCGGTGCAATTCTTTAACTGATACAAACTACGTGCATACATCCATTGGTATATGTATCGCATCGCCGGAAATATTGAGAAGAGATTGTCTGTCAATCAAATGAAGCAGCAAAGGCCTCAGGTTAGTACTTTGTGGTACCTCACATTTTACCGTTAAAATACAGGTGCACGTGCTAATGAATTAATAACCGTAGGACTGATTAAGTGGTAGCTTTGATTGGTGATTTTTCACGGAAAAACTGGAACGAATTATAGGCTTGAATTGAAGTTGTGTGCCATAGCCATACCTTTAGGTATTTTTTTTTGCCGACTGAATACTGAAGAGCAGAGTTCAAAGTTACTTCATTTGGAGAACGGAAGTCTCTGACACGATTTCGTGATCAAAATTTCGAATAGCATCACCATATGAATCATTTTTGGAATGCCTGCTATTTGAGTCAACGGTTGGGTTGTTTGTACTTGCGAACTGATTGAGTTGGCATTACCACACACTGCTGTTGATGCAACTGCGATATTTGTTTGGGTAACCAAGTTTTTTGGGTAACATCGATTATGATTCCATAAATCGATTTGATAGGTTATCAAATGTTTGGTAATTCCTGGAATAACTTTATTTTGAAAGTCATTTCAATTATACAGAAATCCTTTTGCGCTTTCTAGCAGAACTGAAAGCGCTTTAATATGAACCATTTTGCAAACTCCACCGACCGGTAGCGCAGTGTGTTGAGGCATCAGTCTCATGTTTGACTACTGGCGTTTCGGGTTCGAATTCCGTCCGCGACGACGTTCGTGGCCATGGATGTGCAGAAGGTGCATGCTGGCAACTACATTCTCCGAAACCAGTTTATGCCAACGAAACGTCAACTAAGCAACATGGAACAGTTGACGCGCTATGCCTCACAAACAAGAGATAACACATATCTCTGCAAGAGATTCGCGGCACTCCAACACCATTCTTGAGGTGATACGTTCGGATTCCAGGGATTTAATCGCAGTTTGACTGTCTGTTAAAATAATGATGTTCCTCACAGATTCCTGGCCAGGGCTTCCCTAATAGCTACCAATTCCGCAAAATTTATGTATGTATTTATTTATTAATAAATTTATATATGTGTGTATTTATTTATTAATTCTTCACTTACAAATTCATTCTTAATGCCTAGTACTAACCTTTTCTTTTCGTACGAAATTTCATACAAATACTGTCAAAAGTTTCGTCCTGTTGACAGTATTTTGTAATGAACCACCTGCAATGGACCATATCCTGGTAGTGCTGCTCCCACCGGCAGATCGAAGCAGCACCTGATGAGTAATGATCTGTTGGTGGTACGAAACCAGAGGCCGAGGGTCCCATTACACCCGGTCCCAGGTGCGACCGCGTGGGCGTCTGATTCGTCCGCCAACCATTCCATCCTTATCGACAATTTTTTTTATTCCCCATTTTTACCTCCCCTGTTTTTGTTGTCTTCCCCAGGCCTATGAATTTTTGTTAATACGTAAAGGACAGGGGCAACGAGCGGCGAAAATCCCGCCCACATCTCCCGAACTGAGCTACAGTAAGCATAGGCCGCTGCTTAGCTAGTTGAGGGGCCTATTTCTTCGTCAAATGACAAGGCCCGACCTACACGGTCAAGATGCCACCTTAGGCTCCGTCCCCACGGGCATCTGAGGATGCCCACCAGACCGTGCGTTACATATTTGGCGCCCAACGTGGGGCCCATTTCTGGTCAAGAACGGGACTAAAAAGGACCTCATCGGGTTTCTTTTTAGTCCTTCCACCGTTATGCATCCCCATAAGCACATTAAGGCTACTTGCTCTAAGTCTTAGGACTTAGCCATCTTTACTTCACGTATTTTTCCTTCAAGTAGCTGTGCTTTCCTCTGTAGCACCCCCATCCTTCCTATAGAGTAGTTTTTCCTTTTAGTCAGTTCAATAAGGCAATCCTGGTGTTGTGTTTGTCTTTTGTGGTTTAGCCACGTACCTAAGGCCTCCATAAATGCTTTGAATTGCCGGCATTTGAAGCTTCTTCGGTGTCCGGACAAAGCGCGGAGGAGCCCTGGGTACCTTTCTGTTTGCCAGGATTGTCCTTTCACGTTAGTTTAAAAATTTTGATTGCCTAGTATTGCATTTCTGTATTATTCATGAGCTCAGCAGCTTACATAGTTCCTGAGTGAATTACGGCAAGGAATGCAGTGTTGCGCCTCTGCTGGCCTCAGAATTCTCTGTCACCTGTTGATCATATGAATAATGGGGAAATGTAGTAATTTTTGGTTCTCTTTGCTAGTTTTTCCCCTCTACAATGGTTGCAGGCTGACTCCGGTGCCTAGTTCGCTTTTGTTTTTTTTTTAGTTAGTAGCACACTCTGTCCTCAGCTTCTACTTCTTGGCAGGCCTCGAAGTAGAAGCTGCCCTGTAATGAACCACCTGCAATGGACCATATCCTGGTAGTGCTGCTCCCACCGGCAGATCGAAGCAGCACCTGATGAGTAGTAATCTGTTGGTGGTACGAACCCAGAGGCCGAGAGTCCCATTACACCCGGACCCAGGGGCGACCGCGTGGGCGTCTGATTCGTCCGCCAACCATTCCATCCTTATCGACAATTTTTTTTATTCCCCATTTTTACCTCCCCTGTTTTTGTTGTCTTCCCCAGGCCTATGAATTTTTGTTAATACGTAAAGGACAGGGGCAACGAGCGGCGAAAACCCCGCCCACATCTCCCGAACTGAGCTACAGCAAGCACAGGCCGTTGCTTAGCTCGTTGAGGGGCCTATTTCTTCGCCAGATGGCACAGCCCGACCTTCACGGTAATATGCTACCTTAGGCTCCGTCCCCACGGGCATCTTCGGATGCCCACCAAACCGTCCGTTACAATTTGTATGAAATTTCGCACGAAAAGAAAAGGTTAGAACTAGCCATAACAACTAAAATGTAGCACTTATTGAAATTTAAGTCAATATTACAATGCTACTTGTTTTGTCCAGCCATGTAACAAATTACCTTTGATTTTTTTTTTTTAATAATTTAAAATCAAGGCATATTCTATTTCACAGGGCGACGCTTCGTGGTTCACTTCTTGGCTAATAGTGGCTTTTCCGCTGTGGCGTATAGAGCGAGCGTATGCTGAGAATAGCAAGCCTTTAAGTCGTAGAGAGAGCCCACGCAAGAAGTGAGCGATATTATCTCAATTTAAAACCACTATTGGTCCAAGGCACGAGCCACTATGCATCGCCTGATCAAGTAGGAATGTTCCAAAAACAGAAATAGCAACGCACTCACTGGGAGACCGTCAGACCCTTTACTCGATTTTTTTTTGACGAAAATATTTGAAGCCACTTAGCTTACCTGAAATGAAAAAAAAGAATGTTAGTTTGATCTGGTAGTATGTGTATTTTATTAAAAAAAAAATAGGTTTCTAGAAATCGTACCTCAAGACCAGGACATCACCCTTAATCAGTTATATTTAAAATACTATCAGAAAATTCCAAACAAAAGGTTAGAATAGGAAAAAAAAACGTTTTCACTATTATACGGAAGAATACAGAATCATTGCGTTGTTTTTATGATTTGTTTACATGTGAATGTTGAGCAAAACACGGAGCATTGAAAAGCACACAACAAAAAATACCTTTCTGTGCTGACATAGCCCACATGAATTCACGATCATTTGAGTCGTTCCCATCTCATATCGGAACGATGTTCATGTTTAAACGAAGCATTAGGCTGCTCGCATATCCATAATTCAATATGTGTACTTCGAATTCTAAGCAATGACATACATACATATGTACGAGTACATATTTCACTTCATCCTAAAAATGAAAAGGGGCAGATCTTCGTTTTACTGATGTATTTTCCAAGTGAGAGTATCTCGGAAACTATTGAAATTATGGAGAATGGTGGCATTAACTTTTTTTCTTATTAAACCCTCAAGATTATATTTTGATTGAGAAAATTTTTCACCAAAGTAAACTGTTTTCAAAATAATAGTACAAGTGTCCTCCGAATAGCCCAAGCCAGACACCAGTCCACTTGTACCATGTTCGTCTTCGAGTTCGTGTTCGACAATGTGTGGCGTGGCCTGCGGCCAGGGTAACAGGAAGAACCAACTACAAAACAGAGCAGTCTTGCTGTTCATTGCTCTATGTATAAGGTTCAATCATGATAGAAAGCAAACAAACATTGCTCTCAATACCATAACTATTTTATATAAACCCTACGTCATCAACAATTTCCGCCTCCAATTTCAATTTATGAATGGAATGACCAATGAATAATACCGACGAAGTACTTCGGGGAATTACTGGCGCCTAGTCTGCGAATCTAGCAAGAAAAACATAAACATATTATGGTTACAGTCTTCGGCGTTTATAAAAAAACAACAAACAAACTCATCCGCAAAACATTCCAAACCTGTCAACACCTTACCTAAGACCTACCTCTACTAATTATTTGCACTCGATTTCCAATAAGATAAAGATACGCTACATGATGTCAGTTTACTTCAATTCAATTGCGAAAACTTTTACCGAAGAAATTAAAAACAAACTCAAATTTTAATATAAAAATACGTAAGTTATTTTGCGGTTACTAATATTGTCGTGATTTTAGTCAACATATTTTTTCTGCGTATGTATGGCTACTAAAACTGAGCGAATTTTTGATTACACGGTATTTCACCTGGGTGTTTTTCATTTGGATACATTTTGAAAACAGCCGACAGCAATTCTGCTTTGAATTTTAAGCCATACATACTTTTGAAATGCCATCAATAAATAAATTCTGGCGAACATATTGCAGATAAATTCCTCTGCAAAAAAAAACAACACGTTTATGCAGAAAATGAGGAACGAAGGGGGCATTTTGCAAAATTTGTGCCAAAACAATTAGTCATCGTAGTCATTAGCAACATCATTAAAAGTTTGCTCAAGAATTTAAATGAATGTTGGCGCTACAGTCAGATACTGTATATGATGTACTCATAAATGAAATTAAAAAAATAAAAAACGCCATGGATTGGAGTGAGAGGTGTTGTTGTTTTTGTTTACGTCCACATTTATTCATTAAGCCAACGGTTTTTAGGTGGAATTTATTATCACTAAATATGTACGAAAAGCTGTGTTAATGTGTGATGCGTGTGTGATGTACCTTTCTTCTTTTTCAGAAGAAAAAAACATATTTTGGGTAGTTAATTTTACATTTTGTGATTTATTGCATACTTGACTATTTTTTTATCTACTTACTGCAAAAAATTATAGTTACGGGCTTCATTTCATAAGGTCTTTGAAAGTATAACTCAAATTGTCAGGACCCATCACTACGAGTTATATTCGCAGATATTAGGTGCGTCCGATTCACTTGGATTTGAATCATGAGTCACGTGGTTAAGTAGAAATGGGGAGAAAAGCATTACACATCTATATATTAATAGGCCAACAATTTTTGTATGGGAATTTTGTGACGGGAACTCCTCCCAAACTACTGAACCGATTTTAATCATTTATACACCATTAGAAAGGTATTCTTTCGAAGGTGTGCAAATTTTATATTTTATTAAATTAAATGTTATTGTATGATAAAATTCATAATATCGATTCAATACATTTTTGTTGATTGACATGCATCCTCTAGCCCAAATCCGGTCCGCGAGTTAATATTGATTTAAATGGAAAAATCAAGTTTATACAAGTAGTCTAAAAAACGATTATTCTTTTATCAGAATGTAATTATTTGAGTGAAATTTAAACCGATTTATTTGCCTCAAGGAAGACTCAATTAAAATAATCACATCACACGAACTGGGAAAATGGCAAACCCTTTTCAGATTCTAGGTGTATCAAATGCTAGAACTGAGAAGAGAGTCTGTGGTGGGGGCCCTAGGATTTCAACTGATATGGACGTCTGGCCCAGGCAATGTTAAACCTATACCCATGCCATTGAGGCCTACGCCAGGAGGACTTAAATTCAGAGGCTTCGTGGCGCTAACATTGCTATATGTGTAGATAATAATGTCTTTAATGTTTAGTCCACATTTGTACGTATACACTGGTATTTCAAGACCTTATTAGGGCTAACGAAATAGTGTATCGAGGTCCTTGAATGTCTGGTGAACACCAACCAAGTCATTGCAAGTTGATCGATCCAGCTGTGTCAACAGTAGTATGCACTGCGACTAGTATGCACTGCGACTCTTGGATAGATTCTTTCGCGTCTCACCAAAATCTCGCTTACCTCGACTCACTGTAATATGCAGAAAATACATACAAAATTATCTTCGACAATAAGTCGAAGTAGGCGATATTCTGGGAAGCCGCAAAGAATCTATTCAAGAATTGCAGTGCGTACTAGGCGTTATTCCTTCCTGTATTCAATTTCAATCAGAGATCGATACCGCCATTTTCCCTATCACACATTTATTTATTTAAATCTTTTTTTTATTCATTTATATATTTTGATTTCGTAGAAGTTTTAGATATATTAAAAAATTAATGGCTGTGAAAATGTACATTTAAAACACAAATAAGATAAAATAAGTTTGACCGATTGCTGTGCTAAACACGAGATAAAAGTACATACTCACGAAAATGCAATTCCTAAATATCTGTCAACGATTGCAGCCAGTGGGTAGTATATGCAAATACCACACAAGTCCTAATAGTTAACAACTACTAATCTAGGTTGTGAATCATAACCTATTTTTTTTAATTGTCTTTCGTTATCGCCTCACAAGAAAATCTTACAGTGCGTGTACAGCGGAGATCGGCGGATAATTTGAGGCGATCCATCGGGTGATCGATCTGACGACGAATCGTACAGTCTATGGCGACTTATCTTCATCTAGGTTAGGTTACTGGGGCTACCATGAATACCACGGCACACTTAGACCATAGCTGGGTCCGTTGCGATGCCCTTGATTCGTAACACTAGACCTCCGCGAATCATTTGAGCCAGCCAGAGCTGAGTATCAATCGGCTCAGCAGGTGAATGTCTACCCCAGCCAAGTCTTCCAGGAGCGACAAGAAGCTAGATCCCAAGATTGACCTACTTCTCCGTGAGAGTGTCGGACAGGTACAGGACAGATGTAAAACGCCTTCCTCCTCCTCCACATCACCGTAGCTTCTACAGTAGTTTTAGTGGGGAGCTCCAAGCCTCCTAGCATGTTCCCCCACCAGGCAGTGTCCAGTGATGGCCCCCATAATAATGCTTAACTGGCTTTTGTTCAGTGTCAACAGTCTTTTAGATTTAGCGGGCTCCATCTTAGGCCACAGGCTTCTGGCTGTATGACATACCCTACCATTTTCCCACCTAAGGTTTGCTTTCAGGAGTGCTGCCGAGGACATCGCGTGCTTGCAAAAGGACATCGATATACTTAAATGCCTATAGGAGTCGTAGAACTTCCCAGTGGACCCACTACTCGCGAGTTTGTGCGCCCTACAGTTACCAAAGAAGCCGCTGTGTCCCGGGATCCAGCACAGTGTGATGTTGAAGTAATCCCCCATCATCATAAGAGCTGAGCAGCATGCGGCAACTGTTTTAGAGGTGGTTGTCACAGATTTCAATGCCTAACCGCGGTTTGGCTACCTGTGACGATGATGGTGACGTCCGTAGTGGACACAATGTTGCGACCCAGCTACGCCACGACTTCCATAATTGCGGAAACCTCCGCCTGCAAAACACTGCAGTGATCTGGGAGACGTCCTGATAAACAAACGTTCGGCGCGGTAGAGTACAGACCTATGCCAACCCCACCGTCATTTTTAGGCTACGGCTTTTGGTATATGACTAATCTAATGTTGTGAAGTGCCATGCAGTAATCGAGTCAGCTGTCGACTTCTGGATTTTTTAATCGCTGATTCATAGGATATGTACCAGGAGACAGGAGGAGGAGGTGTATGCTGGCAACTGCATTCTCCAAATCCAGTTTATGCCAACGAAACGTCAACTAGGTCACATGGAGCAGTTGACGCGCTATGCCCCACAAGGCGTTAGGGCAATTGAGTAGAAAAGACCAGGAAAATACTCGCCAATAGGAATATCATCATTTATTCGGCCATAAGCTTTCAAAATCGTGAAAACACGCCCCTTACTAACAAAAATGACCTCTCTGGCAATTTGGTACCTTGTGGTCAAATGCGGTAATGTTATCGGACATGTGGAAAGTAGGAAACCTTACCTTAACCGTTTACGAATAGTTTGAGTCGAAATACGAAAAGTAGATATACTATCGAAACGTCAACAAGGCATAGAAACACTAGATATGTTGACGCGCCCATGCCCCTGGAGGGGTCAAGGCAATTAGCAACAACAACATGCACCTTTGTTAATACTTGTTTAAATTTCATATTTGATTCAGAGCGTAACAGTGAATTAAAATTGCATTGACAGTGCATAAATAGTACATTAGCGGTATGTGAACAGTGCATTAACATTATGTTAACAATACATTAGTCTTAAAGCTAACCCGACAAAAACCGAACTAATAGTCTTTATAAGGAAACACAACATAATCGCAACACCCGTCCTCAACAGAGTAACACTACACCTTGTTAACAGTATTAAATATTTGGGCCTAATACTAGACAGGAAGGTAAGGTAAGGCCTTCGCAGCCCTCTTTGTATGTGGGTGAACTTACTCCAGTACATGAGATCTCAAACCTCAGACGGCCTGCTACATATTTACATGTGTAGTGAGACCTTCACTTGTGTATTGAGCGGTCTTACGGTGAAAAGCCACCGAGAAAAAAACCAATGTCAAGGAACTAACAAGATTGCAGCGACTAGTCTGCATAACCATAAAGGGTGCCCCCAGAACCACTCCAACGGCTGGGCTGGAAATTATCCCGGGGCTTGTGCCCGTTCGCCTTCTACGCACTGGGCCCCGGTTCGATTCCGACTGAATGCGGTATTTTTCGATAAAAAAAGGGGGATTTACGTGTCGGACTATAAGCCCACTCAGCTGTTAAATGAGTACACATTTATGGGGTAAATAACTCGGTTGAGCGTATTGCTGATCACACACCTCTGCACAAGACCGTCACGATCTAGAAAATGAGATGATGCTAACTCATCTCGAGGCCATGGTTCAAATTGGATTGTTGCGCCAGTTATTTATTTTTATTTTATTTGTGCCCTTGGACCGGGCAGAAGTGCGTGCTTAGCAGCAATACGCGCTAAAAGTTCATACATAAATTGAAAACTCCTCAGCATCTTAGGTGCTTACAAGCTTTCAGGAACTAGCAAAGGTGGCGCCTCGTTGGATCAGCTGATTCAACTTAGCGGAGCAGTCCCCTGGCAGCTCTAATAAGCCAGCGAAGGGCGGCAAGTGGGCCCAAATTGGAGGCCTGATGCGAGCTGCGCTAGCGGCAACAATCTTATCCTACCTAACCTAACAGTGCATTAAAAGTGCATTAACAGTATGTTAACAGTGCATCGACAGTACATTAACAGTGCATTAACATGATGTTAACAATGCTATAACAATGCATCAACACATATTAGCAGTGTATTAACAGAATAATAACGGCACATTAACATTGCATTACGGTATGTTAACAGTACATTAATAGTGCATTAACATCAAATTAACGGTACATCAAAAGTGCACCAACAGTATGTTAACGGTACATTAACAGTATGCTAACATTACATTAACAATGCATTAACAGTATTTACTTTTTACTTTTGTATAAAAACATGTTTACCACGTAAATTCCTATTAAATATAGCAAATTAATAATAAACATTTTCATATTTAACGTTACGGGCCCCGCTCGAAGCTTGGGAAATTTTTGGTTGGATATGGAACAAAGGTAGCAGTAACATGTGAAAAACTGGCTGGAGACGCATGTTGAAAAACTAACATAGTGGACTTTTCTTTACTCATAGCCCCTTGTGCATCAGCAATCGTCCAAAATCAAGTTCACCCTTTTTCCTTTAATAAACCGTGACGAAAACTGACTTTTAATGACCAATATTAGTAACAACTTTTGAAATTTTCCATTTAAAACCATAACATCTCCGTGGATAATTTCCGTCATTGAGCGAACACAGACCTCCAATGAAGTTCAATACAAAAAGCCAATACCCTAACTCAATCAGACTATCCACAGTCTACAATATCTTCACCTTCTATCGATTATCTTCTTTCTAGCGTTAATAGAAAAAGCCCAGGATGTCATAACTTAAAACAATAATTCTTCAATGTTCCGTTCGACACTATTATCACCAGGTGGTCATTTGGTCGCCTGTTCCGACAATTTTGCCCAGCCAAATCGCCTGGCCGTGTACAATTATTTTCAGATTATGAAGTTATTATTGGAGCTACGAAAAAACGTATGTACGTGTACACTTTGGAAAAGAAGATAATCGGTTTTAATACCACAAATAATGGACCATGAAAGGTTATGGATGTTTTTCTTATTTTCGCTCGATTGCTGGCTCTCGGGCTGTACTAATATTTGGAAAATCTGCAAAGATTAATAGATATTAGTGCAAAAAAGCGCCAGTCGACCTAGCGAATTACAAGTGGATTAATTGATTGGCAGTTTAAATTGGTAGACGGATCTTTCCGACCGTTTTGCTTGTGGTAACTTTTCGGTATGTATTTTCAGTTTCCAAACTCCTTACGAGTACGTAAAGCGTAACTTACGAGTGTGTACGAGTATAATATTCAATGCGTCGCCGCATAGTTGCGTTATACTCGTAGGTTGTACAATACAATCTGTTCTGCCGACAATCAACTACGAATAATGCTGAGGAGAGCGCGCTCCATGCCATTCTTTTCACATGTTTTTTTCCTTTCTAAAAGTTTTTTTTTCTTGATCATTTTATCATCTTGTGGTTGATTGAGACTATAAAACTCCCCGAAGAAGAATCTATCTACCATTTGTGCGCGTGTATGCTTTACCATCTTCTGCCCATCAGTCGACAAGAGAATCTTAACCTTTTTTCATTGCCCCTCGGCGACATAAAAATAATGATGCTGTTGAAAATCTGCAGTAATCAGTAAGTAGCAGTCACAAGAGCCTCAAAAAGATATGTGGTTAGAATTCAAGTCAGTTACTATCGCCATCAGTCCAGTTCAGTCCAGTCATCTTCCGAAGGTTCTTCCATACAACATCATGGATCTTTTTCTTCTGGATGAGTCGTCCACCAAGAAGTCGCCGCAATAAAAATTCTTTTTAACATCACTTTTATAGTAAGTGCGGCTAAATAACTGTATCTAAAATAGACTTTTGCTTGAGAACGCGAACTCGCGGCTAATGTGAAAGCCCGCTTTGACTAAAAAAAAAAACAAAAATGTCTAGGGAGCGGACAAGACACTCGCGTATGTAGAAAAAATCAAGAAACATCGATCTCTGCAAGACAACAAAAATCGAAATAGGAATCTAAAAAAAAGATATAAGCTCCCGAAGAAAGGCAAGAACCGATGAAATGGAACTGAAGAAAGATCCATAGAAATTCTATTGATGGACTCTCGTTCGATCCAAGTCAACAATAAATCTAAAATCCAATCCGGCTAACTGAATACATAAAAATAGATTCAGATTTATCAGTGCGAAAAAAATTGACAAGCTGTTGAGATGGCAACATCAGAATGTGTATCTAACCTTGGAGTACAGAAACTGTTTGGACGATAATAGGCAGACGACCATAAAATGAGACTAAACATTTAATTTAGACAGTTTGGCTTGGAGGAGAGCATAGGTAGGTTGTCAATTCCAGCGGAATTCTACAATTTGGGACACCTTCCGGCACAAATTATTTGCATTCTGGCGTCAATGTCCGCATCGCTCTAACGAATTCCAAATGCAATCTCCCGCCCACGGGCAACCTTCTATAGTATATCGGACTGTTCGAGAAAGCTGTCAAAATGATCAATGGTGGTGAGAGAGTGCATGTTGTTTTGTACCATGAATTGTTAGAGTCATATTTATTGTAGTTTTGCTGTTTCATAGTTAACTCCGCTGAAGCCTGTCCCAAGCCATGGTTGCGAAAGGAGGAGGGAATGATAGCTGTAGCTGAGTTATACCTAACCGTCTAGGCGAAATGAATCACGTAGTCCGACCTGCAACATAGTTCTGTGAACTATGGTACGTTATGAACCATCTGACGTAACTATCCCCGAGGTCATCCCTGAATAGGGTTTGGCGACAAATCGACAATCCATCCTTGTAAAAAGTACATACTTCATGTCAAGAAACCTGTAAAAAAGCCTCGGATTGGACGGTACACTAGCCTGTACGTCCTACAGAATATTGGTGAAAACTTTGGAAAATATCAGAAATTCATACGCTGAACAAATCATCAGCGAGTATCAAATCAAGGCGGTTTCAGACCTGGCCGATCTACAACCGATCAGCTTTTCATGGTCAAGCAGGTTCTGGCAAAATACTGGGAATACAACGTCGTGTACCATACCTTTGTTGTGTTTAAGCAAGCATACGACTGTTTGGATCGTGGTGTACTGTATACAATCATGCTGCAATTTGGGATACCAGTAAAATTAGTACGACTAACAAATATGACGATGACCAATTCCGTCTCATAGGTCGGCATCTAAAACCAGCTGACTCTCTTTGGAACACGTACTGGACTGAAACAAGGCAATGGACTGACTCCGACGTTCTTCAATCTGGTACTTGAACACACCATGATAATGAAGACAGACGACCACAGCGGCACACTGCTCTTTAAGTCGACGCAGTTGATATCGTACGATAACGACATCAACGTCATGTCCTGAAACCTGACCACCGCAGAAGAACTTTTAAATAATCTTGACACGGCTGCAAGAGAAGTCCAACTTCGCTCAACGCAGGACAAAACAAAAGCAATGATGCATTTAAGAAAAAGGACGCCGAAGCAGAACATCACGTTGGGGACCTCAGCATTGAATTCGTAGACGACTTCATATACCTGGGTAGTAACTTGTCAAAGGACGCCAATGAAACTGATGAAATCAAGGGACGGATACAGCTAGACTTTGTTCTCGGTCCTACCAATAATGAAGTCGAAACATGTGCACGGAAATACTAAGCTCCGCATATACAAAACCATCATACATGGCTGCGAAACCTGGACCCTACTCAAGCCCCCGAAAACATGAAAAACACACTTGAACGAAAGGTCATCCGGCGAATTTTCAAAGCAATTTGCAAACGAAATGGATGGCGCATCCGCTATAACCAGTTGTACGTTGTACGAGCTGGAAGTTTGAAGAAACGTCAAACTATAACGTCTGCAATGGACAGGACATAAACAACGAATGAACGATGACCACACCCCTGAGAAAATATCCATTCCTTGGCTCTGATTTGGCTGTTTTAGACGACACGTCGTCGCAACCATCTCTTGCGTATGACTCGTCCGACTCCGACAAGGAGAGGAAGGTGGACGCTACGGTGGTGGAGAGGGTGTGTAATGCTTAAGTTTTTACAAATAAACCTCCACCATTCAAACCATTCCACACAGAGGAGGTTCATGCTGGCAACTGCATTTTCCGAAACCAGTTTATGCCGTCAAAACGTCAACTGGGCCACATGGAACAGTTGATGCGCTATGCCCCACAAGGAGTTAGGGCAATTGAGAGAGAGAGAGATTCAAAGCATTCCACGTCTGAGGAAGGTCGAACACAAATGAGTGAGGCGAATCGCTTCTCGAATACATTATGGGCACTAGTTTGGTACTCTGTAACGAGCCCACTTTCATAACAAAAAAAAACAGGCAGGAGGTTTCGGATATCTCCCATGCGTCGGAGGATATTATACACCTGATCAAAGACTGGAGAGTATCATCAGAACACTCATTCTCGGATCATTGATATCTTCAATTTAGCCTTGCTGAACGCCCTGTAGCAAGTCAAATGATCGTGAATCGTAGAAGGACCATTGGTCTTTCAATCGGAATTCCATTGTTGACAGGCTAGCTTCACTCCCCAAGTCCGCCTTGGAGTAGAGATGAGGTGGATGAGCTTCAAAAAAGCTAAGGCTTCCAGGCTAGAATATAATTACCACTCCTATAAGGAGCATCTGAGAGGTTTCAAGAAAGAACTCATGGAGAAACTTTTGTGAGCGGATTGAAGGCTCCTGCGAGACCTCTCGATTTCATAAAATCCTGGCATCAAATCCATCTGCGCCAAGCTTAATACAAATGCAAGACGGGCCCTCGGCGTCTACGAGCAAAGAAACTATCGAGTGTCTGCGGAGGTTTCGGCGATCTCTGAAGTCCTGTCTTCGCTGGGCATTCATGGCATTATTGTAAGAGACAACATTATTTACACCGATAGTCAAACGGCGATTCCCGCACTGGAATCTATCTTGGCGACATCTTAAACTATTGAAAATTACCGCTCAGCCATCGCAGAGATGGGTGGCTTCTTTAAAATAACCATCTGTTGGATCCCAAGCCATAATAACATTATTGGATGAGCTTTCTCGGGAGGGTACAACTGTGGTGGTTGACGGAAGATGCGAGGACATCAAAATGGGCTGTAAAAACCGCTACTGTGAACAGGGCTAATATAAGATGGCTCAGCGGCAGCACATGTCAAACAACAAGGATGATTTGGCCAATTTTCGTCCCTGGCCGCTCGGTCACGCTGTTGTCGCCAAACAGAAAACACATCGGCAGGGTAGTAGGGGTTATCACGGGGCATTGCTTAATCGAGGAGCTCGCATTAAGGCTCCGTATTCCTTATCACGACTTCTGTAGGAGCTGTGGAGATGTTGATGACGAAGCGAACGTTCTCCACATTTTCTGCCATTGTCCGGCCTTAGCTTGCAGGAGAAAGAAATTTCTGGGCTCATGGGTTTTGTCAAAATCATGAATTAAATTGTTCCACTTTCCACAAATTTCGCGATAACTCGTTCAATTGATTGCTCGATTTTACGATTATTCCAGCCGTAATTAACTCGTAAGGATGTGTAGCAATTTGCACCATCCGAAATCGCCCATGATATGTCAACTAGTTCATATAATTCGTAGCAATGGCTAATGGGTAACCCCACATTAGCTATTCCTACCAATCAATTAGTAATTATTCAGTTTAGTGAACAGAGCATGAGTTATTTTTTTTTTTTTTATTCAGGCCTCGTTAAAATTAAGACTGTATGCACAGCCGCAAGGAAATGGGTTTCATTCAACTGAAAAAAATTATAGACGCGCATTAGTCTGGCCTGATGCGTGGTCTAATGGGTGGTCTAATGCGTGGTCTAATGGGTGGTTTAATGCATGGTCTTATAGGCGGTCTAATTCATGGTCTAATAGCTGGTCTAATGCGTAGTCTAATGGTTGCCCTGATGCGTGGGCCAATAGGCGATCTAATGACTGGCCTGATGCATGGTCTAATGCGTGGTCTAACGCGAATAGCAGCGACGGAAAGTTTTGTGAGTTCTTTTCAATCTTTGTCCCATTAAAGTTTATCTGTAGGCCTCCCAAAACTTTGAAACACTGAGCTGTCATTTAAAATACTATCTTCAGTAAATCTATAATTCTTGCCCGCTAGGCTCTCAAATTACAAATCCGTCTTCAGAAAAATGAATTCAATCGAAAAAGTTCCCCGAGTCTCAACCCATTCTGAATCTTAAGTGCCAATTGGAATAACCCAGCCAAAATCCCCAATGCAATTTGCAGCCCCAGTTCTTTCACCTAAAAATAGCCCGTCGAAACAGCACGTAGTATGAGTATTTACCGATGGAATCTTGTGGAAGTCCACTTGGCACTTGGCATGGTGCATGCAGAGGGATGCTTGCTGCTCTGTTGTTATTTCTGTTTTTCATCATCCGTTTCACCCCATACACGTACGTGTGTAGTAGTGGTGCCTTCATGTCTGACTGCATACCAAAAATAAACGGATGACACACGGAGAGATCACGTATGTATGTAGTCCTCGCATAAACACTCGAAAAAGATATTTATCGTCCAATAGGAGCCGGTTTCTGGGCTCTTGTGCCATAGAGACATCCCGCGAGGATGATATTCGATCCCAGCGGACGACATCGTTTGGTTGTAAATATTTTAAGTGAATTCATGTCGCTGTGGTTTGTTCTAATCCGAACTACATGCATATAGATCATTCAATGCGTGAAAGTTAACAAGTTCCATAGAACCGGAGCCGAGGATCCTATATCACATGTTCTTCTAATCTTTTGATCTATCTGAAATTCTTGCACCTGATAGAAGAAGATGCTGCTGCTGATGGTCCCAGATGCTCAACGCGTATAGCCTGCCTGCACCACCGACCTGTACAACGGCGCGAGATCATCTTACACGATCGAATCGCAATGATGATGATCACCTCGACGATTGCAAACAGATTGCCGAAGTTGCAATGATTGCAATCGCAAATTGCTAGTACACATTTAGCAGAGTATTTTGTAGGAACAAGATCATTGTCTTGTCCTGATCTTCTTTTCCCCCGAATGCAGTCTGTCTGCAAGATCTCTAACTTCTAGTAGTGAATGACGATCACCTGGGCTGTTGCCTTATTTGTTTTGCCTTTCCGCCGCGGGGATCGTTCGTATATTGTGTTCAACGGCAGCAACGGAAGTACGAGTACCTATACAGATCCACAATAGTCAATCCAGCCACAATCCATATATTTAATCTGATCGTGTTCTGGGATTGAATTTAGATTTCATCTTGATCTTCCATTCCAGTATATATTTTAGTGCATTGATTTTCAATCTCAATCCGATTCTGCGCGATTCGCTGATCCTCATCAATTCAGGGATCCAAAAGCCAAAATGTCTAATGATGAGTCTGATGTGCAGAATCAGCCAGTTTCTGTGTATGTATTTTATATGTATAGGTATATATTATGAACGTTTTTTCTCTCCAATCTTTCTTCAACTCGATCGTTATCTGCTTCTTCTTTTTTTTCAATTTTGATCTTGAGAGTGAATATCGCGAGCGTGTTAGTTCTTCGCGTTCAATTTTTCTAAGCTCTTCAACTGGCGTTCTTGTTCTGTAGCTGGTTTTTGAAAAATCTGGTTCTGCGCGCTGTGACCACTGTCCACTGAACAGCGTTGTCCAGGTTTGCCAATGTTGTTAATGTATTTACCCGATCGAACTATTTTCGTGTAAAATGCCGTCGTCTGTCAAAAAAACTGTCGATTCTTTTTTTCGGGATTTTATTCTTTCCTTAGATTTATTTTCTTTTTTTTTGTGGCTCACACCAGCAGCAGCAATGGCTTGAAGACATTTAAAGATTCTTTGAGGATGGCTCAATACACCTCGTGTTCTTTTTGTTTTGAATCTTTTTTTTTTTTCTTTTATCATCAGGAGTTGTCTGTTACCATTGAACGTTTCCATAGCGGTGCGGTGTTGCGATGAAGTGAACCCCGTGTGGTGGGTTTTCTTCTCATTTTGTTATAGAATTTGAAATTTTTCTCAGGTTGATGAAGGTAAAGAAGGTATGCGGAGTATAGTCTCCTGGCAAGTTTACTATGATTGTTCGATTTCTTTTTTGGTTTTTGTTCGATCCGGGTTCCTCTCTGGATTGTGTCTCATTCCGGTGTGTTTAGATCAAGTTGCTGTACTAGTCTGATTCCATGTTGTCTTCTTCGGGGACATGGCATTCGAACGCGATCCTGATGAATTTGTTATTGTAAGACGATGCTCATTGTCTATTCTAGTTCTTGACTTGTTGTTGTGGTTCTTTTCTTTTTCGTTGGTCCCAACGACCCGAGACCAGGTGAGTTGGGCTAATCTTTTCGATTTGTTAGATGTATTATGTCGATAGATGATTGTTAAGATTGTTGTGCTGGTGTGGTTTTGTTCGTTGATGAGGGCATATTAGTCACGTCGACAATGCAGACTTGTGTGTTGAGAGGGCAGGAAATGTATTTTAACAATCACTGATTGCGAAGATTATGAGGGTATGCACGATCTTCAATGCGTTTATTAGATATCTTAAAAGTCGAGCGATTGGTTCAATTCCCGGAAGAGTATAGTTTAATTGGTTTAATTTAGAGTAGACATTTACGAGCCCCTAAACGTGGCCCTTGGCCTCTTAGGATCCAATCAAGCATTTCTTTGAGTCGTAAAAAGTCCATTTTAAGCCGGACGACATTCTTCCGATCGAGATTTAATCGTCAATAAAAACAGCTTTACTATCGTTGTCGGCATTTATTATGTTAAGATGACCGTGAACGGTTGGCTGGAATATCACTGTTGCTATTATTCATTTATTAGAGATACTTGAATATTTAACCATATGAAGTGTAACACACATACACTTGGAAGCAGCTGTAATATTTCATTTATTGCAAACTCGTCTCGGTCGGACACAGCACGATTTATACGGTAGTGAAACATGGTAATTTCAAGGCTACTAAAAAGAGCAAATTGGAGAATGCTATTCTGTTGATGTTGGTATAATAGTTGTGACAAATCTTTTAACAGCCTATAAACTATAGGCAACACCAGACGCCTGTTACATCAATAATACTACGCTTGAAGTTCCGAGCAAACACATTTTCAAATCTAGCCCAGATTTTATGCATAAAGGTGAGTGGGTGTGTTGTGTCTATTATTCTGATTGACAGGTATAAGCCTACTGTTGACCCAATCCAAATATTCTGCGTAGCCTTAGAAGAAACTGACTGATATGTTCAGGGTCAGGGTTGTTTCGAGCTAGCCCGAAAACATGCATTATCCGAATGTGCTGAGGGTACTTGAAAGTAAATGTATTGATCGGATTTATATCAGTTCTGGATTCGTTAGCATACATGTCTAGTTTTCGTCCTCGAGGTCGCCAACTAGTTCGCCCATGTCAGTGAGCGATTCCGAATGACAGTAGAATGTGTTTATGCGAAAGGCTACCGTTTCTTGTCATACTCATAACTTGAATAATCTT
This sequence comes from Chloromyia formosa, assembly GCA_964017055.1. Classification (NCBI taxonomy): domain Eukaryota; kingdom Metazoa; phylum Arthropoda; class Insecta; order Diptera; family Stratiomyidae; genus Chloromyia; species Chloromyia formosa. Next base: position 19,070,189 of record OZ024816.1, read on the forward strand.
TGCATAATGTAACCTCAACGGCGATACGACTAAATACGAGCTCATTTCGAAAAAATAGATAAAAAGATGTTTTGAAAGTTAAGTACAGAATTATCTCCATTAACTGAGCCCCCGTTTTCCCGAATTCGCCAATTATACGAATCTACAAATATTTCTTAGGGACCATTCCATTACACGAATTGCTGCACTAGAGACATTCAATTATCTGAATTTCTTCGTTCTACACAATTTTTTCCGTAAAAAAAAATTTAACTTCATAACTTTTAGATTGTCAGAATATTTTCTCTTGTGTTAGGCGGCTTTCACACGACGCCGTTCGATACGATATTTTCTCGGCTGAGCTTTTCACGAAATCGAAACAGCCCTTCACACGGCCACATTCAATTTTCCACATAAATTTTTATATCGAATAGCCTCCGTTGTGAAATCATGGTGCGTGCAAAGAATAGAGATTATTGCTAACAAGAAATGGGACTCTATACGAATTAAGAGTGCCTGCCTAGTAGTTGCATATGTGTTGGATTCCATCAGTACACGAAGGGCTAATGCGGAATAGCAAGTATGTTACTCATACGATGAAACGTACTAGGCAGTTGGCATTTGAAGAGCTTTTTAAAATGTTGCCGTCCCTATCCCTCTAAAGGAAACTTTCATTTGATTATTTGCGTATCAATTGGCATTGCGCTTTTGCTTAAATTGTATGAAGTGCCACCCCCCTGGTGCGTGTGCCTAAAATACTTTCGGGACTTTGAGAATACCACACAACAAAGTCGCGCACATCATGTGTGCTTAGAATGCTTACGAGCTTTACCGAATCCAAGTGGTGTCGTATGTACACGAGAAACCATATTTCTCGATTGCGTGATTTTCTCGTACTAGCTTCATGTGAACATCTTCATACAATCACAATGTATACTGCCACTGTTTCATTCGAGAAAAGCTTCCGTCAAATAACGTGTATTGTGCACGTCGTGTGAAAGCAGCGTTACTGTGTGTAAAGCTGGACAATCACGGATGGTCCAAAGCCAAATTTTCCCTGGTCGAAGTCAAAATTTCCCCGATTGAAGTCTGGATTTGACAGGGAAATGTTTGCTTCAACCAGGGAAAGTTTAGCTCTTGACCATTCCTGAATGTCCAGCTTAAGAAGCCATTTATTTTCCTTTCAGTGAAATTGAAATTTTTGTACCATTTGGTCTCATTCTGGACACCAATGAAGAAAAGCTAGTTTAGGAAATCCTACAGATAAAATACTTATTAAACTTAGTATGCGTCTGTAGCTTAGCTCGGCAACGCACCGGGCATTTTTTTGCTACTCGAAACACGTTTGAGGTTCAAGCCCCTCAACGGGACAATTACGAGTCTATTGTATAATAATATATATGTATATATATTTTATATATATATATTTCTCCGAACTTAGTGGTTTCGTACGGTTAGAAGCACTCACCAGGTCTTACATCTTTGCAGCTGTCCGTATGCAAGCCGACCACGAAAGTGTGAGAATTTTGTTAGTACAAGCCGTGAAGGCATGATTTTCAACTTGAAAACTCGACCGTAGATGTCTAGATGGTGTCAAACACCTTATTAACTCACTAGAGGGGGTGGAGAGAGAGTGAGAAGTGGAGATATTTGTTCCAATTTTGGCAATTTTTCAATATGTATTCAATGTTCTTGCAATGTGCAAGTGTGATTTATATTTTTTAGTGGCATTGTAATTTTTGCGACACTTTATTTCATTCTGCACACCAACTTAGTTCAGCGCCCTCTTGAACTAATAGAAAGTTTCTCGTGACATTTTAAAATAATCCTTGAAAATGGATATTAGAGTACACAGAATCGACCGCTTTAATATCTCTGTTCCTGCCTATTTAGTTGACTGTCCCGTGGCGCTTTCTTTTAGCCAGTCCTCTCCCACCGAAGGCATAGAGAAAATTGTTCACAAAATAAATTTTTTGCATAAGAGTACAGATTTATTCCTTATCGATGAGCTACCTATAACGAGGCGTCACCGCCTGAAAACATAATCCCTATTCACCCTTGACCGTTTAAACAAGATAAGCAGGGCAAAGTACGTCACGAAAGGCTTGTTCAAAGGAAAAACTATTGAAGGTCACTACCTACCAAAAAAAAGGTTAACGATCGAGGCTTCCCGGTCGAATATTGGGAATAAACTCCTGACAGCGGCAGTTCCAAAAGGAATTCATGTCGAAACTGTTTCTGCAGATTTCGAGCTTTTTTCCCCCTTCAATCCTTATACCATCCATGTACTCTTTGCTTGTAAAATAGGGTTTTCCCCAAGTGTGCTTCCTAGGAGTCCTTCCTATGTTAGGTCCCGCTGCCGGAGTTTGATAACCTTTCAGGGTCACACTTATGCTTCACGGATAAAGCAAAATGCGCCGCTAATCCAAGCAGAGGTAGCAGTGCACGGTGCCCGAAACGCCATCAGGAGGAACCTGTGTCAGTTATAGGGACGAGAATCGATTATTCAATGGCCGGTTTTTTTCTAAGGAAATATCTTTTTCGTATAATGCTATCACGTACTATCGAGTCAGGAAGCGACACCGTCTTTTACCCAGCCATTCTTCACCGATAACCAAGCTACACAGTTAAAAATCTCGGTATTTTTTTTAAACCTGGTCTTGGACTACCACCATTTTTAATAATTTTAATTCTATAATCTAAACCCTTCCAAAGTTTACTTCTATTTTAAACCAAATTCGTAATATTTTAAATTCTAATACAATTCAAAGTTTACTTCCATTTTAAAACAATTTGTAATAAATTCTAATACAATTCAAACCTTTTTGTGTTCTTTTTGTTCTCGCATTATTTTCTAATCTAAGTTTAATTAAGAGGTAAACCCCACAAAGTATATTTTTTGAGTCTCAAGTCTCACTATAACTACTCGCAGTCAGCTCAAAATATGATGCTGCGTGGCCGAGTGGTCTAGGTCGCAACTCTACAACACGGTGTTCACAGGTTCGATGCTGCGTCATGGCGAAAAAAGTTAAAGATTAGCTGGCTAGCCTGCGATGGGCTTAATAAAGGATTTGGAAGTTTAGAAAATTGAAAAAAAAATAATGGAGAAAAAACTTAGAGGAGTTAAAAAAACGCAGTAAAATTAATATTTTTTCATAGATTATAATATCTGTAGATTAAGTTTTAAACCAACAATTTGATTAAAAAAATAATGCCAGAAAAGTTTAATATTTAACCCAGTGAAGTTTACGGAAGCAATTGTAATACTTTCATTTTATTAAAATCTAATACAATTTTGGTGTCGTCATATATGTAACCCGAATTAGCATTAAACCTGTCACTTTCTGAGGAGGTTTTGGGACTGTCTGGGACGGTCCGCACGACCATTGCTTCAGCGTCAGACATCACTAAGCTTTAAGCGATAGGCGAATCCACCTACACACAACCGGTATGCTCGCACGGGCAACAAGCGCGAGTACTACGGTCGACGCACTGTAGCGATCCGTTCATCAGCAACGGCCAAACCCATTCAACGCCAGCAGGTATTGCAACAGCAACAACAACTGACAGAGATGTTGACGCACTACGTGCTACAATGAGTTAAAACGAACTATTATAAGCTTCCTTAAGACGGCATTAGGATTTTCTAACGTCATTGACACTTTAAAGCAAAAAAAATTGTCGAACAAAATTTCGAAAATATTTGGCGCCCAATGTGGGATCAGTGTGATTTTTTCTAGGTAATAAAACCGAAACCGGGGGCAAAGACCTTTTCCATAGTCCTCCACGTGGGCGCCCCCTGGTAACGGCAGTGTATCAATTCGCTGACGGCCAATGTCTTAGCGATAAGACAGTTTGGAAAAGGCAGATAGCTGTAGCCTGAATGGCTGACGAACACCTAAGCGTCTCAGGTCTAGTAGGATGGAATGACTTGCGTAGTTGGACCTGCTACATAGTTGTGTGGGCTCCAGCACGTTTATTAAACCATCTGAAGCAGCTATCTCCGAGGCCATCCCCTGAATGGGGTTAAGCGACGTGCTGACAACTCGTCCTTGTAAAAACTACTCCATGTCAAGAAACCTGGAACAAAAGCCTCGGATTGGACGGATCAACAACGACGACCACGCACACGAGTAAAGGATTATTCTTTCGGATCCTGGAATGTACGCTCCCTGAACAAACCGGGGGCCGAGAAGGCCCTCCTTCAACAGGTCGAAAAGTACAAACTGAGCATTACTGCAGTCCAGGAAACAAATTGGCTTGGCAGCGAGATTAATGACAAGAAATCGCACACAATTTTTACAAGTGGCAAACCATCGGGCCGCAAGGAGTTTGGAGTAGCATTTATAGTGAACAATCACCTCAAACCGCATATTACTGACTTCAAACCCATAAACGAACGGCTCTGTGCGATTCGCATCAAGACTCGATTCTTCAATCTCTGGCTCATCAATGTGCATGCCCCCACTGAAGTTAAAGAAGACGCAGTAAAAGACGAGTTCTACGCCCGCCTTGAAACTCTCTTCGACTCACTTCCAACAAACGACGTCAAATTGCTGCTGGGAGACTTTAACGCGAAAGTCGGGAATGAAAGTTGGCATCGGGGGACCACTGGAGGCCACAGCCTCCATGAAGAATGTAACGATAACGGCCAGCGACTTATTGACTTCGCCTGCAGCAGGAATCTAGTCGTAAGCTCTACGTGTTTCCCGCATCGACGCATTCACAAGCAGACCTGGAAGTCTCCAGACGCACATACCGTCAACCAAATTGACCACGTCCTCATTTGCAGGAGATGGGCGTCTAGTGTCATGGATGTCCGCTCCTATCGAGGAGCAAACTGCGACTCAGATCATCACTTGGTGAAGACGACCTACAGATGTAGAATTTCCTCAGTGCACCAGTCAAGAATCAGCCCTCCCAAAATCTTTGCGGTTGATAAGCTCTTAAGTGATGCTACAGCGGTGGCGTATTCTACCGCCCTTGAGGAAAAACTATCACCTATGCTACACAACATCAGCAACACAGGCGTCCATGGGTTCTGGGATGAACTCAAGGGTACCATCAAGGATGTCGCAGAGAAGGTCGTGGGATATAAAGCCCGGCGAGCGAGAAATGACTGGTTCGACGAAGAATGCAAAAATTCACTTGACGCGAAAAACGAGGCCTACAGACAATGGATTCAACGAGGAACCAGAGCCAGAAGAGAAAAATATGACGAGCTACGGCGAATATCGAATAGAATAATTAGACGTAAGAAACGTAAATACTTTGACGAGCAGTTGCTGAACATAAACGAAAACTTAGCTAATAGGAACACCAGACTAGCGTGCAAACTAGTAAATACAATTAAGAACGGCTACCAACCCAGGACTAGCCTTTGTAAGGACAAGGATGGAAACATCATCAGCGACACCGATGGTATTAACAAACGATGGGCCTCTTATTTTGAAGAGCTTCTAAACCGACCATCTAACATCCCCACACAGGAAGCTCTCGACGATATTGTTGATCTAGGCCCACCCATTCAACCCCCGACAGTAGAGGAAGTTGATCTCGCGTTGCGGTCACTAAAACGAAATAAAGCGCCGGGCGCTGACGAGATTCCAGCTGAACTGCTAAGATTCGGTGGAACGAGTCTAGTTGATGCCATACATCAATTACTCCTGCGAGTATGGGAGAACGAGGAGATCCCAGACGATTGGCGCAGAAGCATCATCTGTCCAATTCATAAAAAGGGAGATAAACTGCGGTGTGAGAATTACAGGGGCATCTCACTAGTTTGTACGTCCTATAAAATTTTGACGAAAATTCTGGAAAATAGAATAAAACCGTACGCAGAACGAGTCATTGGCGAATACCAAAGCGGTTTCAGACCTGGTCGCTCCACAACCGATCAGCTCTTCTCAGTCAAACTGATACTCCAGAGGTGCTGGGAATACAACGTAAACGTATACCAAATCTTTGTCGACTTCAAGCAGGCATACGACAGTATCGATCGTGGAGTACTGTACAACATCATGCTGCAATTTGGTATACCAGCAAAATTAGTGCGACTGACAAAGATGACGATGACCAACTCCGTCTCACAAGTCAGGATCCAGAATAGACTTACTGATCTATTTGAAACACGCACTGGTTTGAAACAGGGCGATGGACTGGCACCGACGCTCTTCAACCTAGCACTGGAATACGTTATCCGGGCCATGAATATGGACAACAGCAAGACGCTACTCATCAAGTCGACACAATTAGCAGCGTACGCCGACGACATCAACATCATGTCCCGAAGATTGGCTGACGCAGAAGAACTTCTGCATACGCTCGATACCGCTGCAAAGGAAGTTGGATTACGTATTAACGAGGGTAAAACTAAAATAATGATGCAATCGGTGACAAGGACTCCTGCACAACCGAGCATCAATGTGGGGGACCTCAACATCGAGTTCGTGAACAACTTCATTTACCTGGGTTGCAACCTGTCAAGGGACGCCAACGAAACTGACAAAATCAAGCGACGGATACAGTTAGCTAATAAGACTTTTTTCTCGGTTCTCCCCATAATGAAATCGAAACATGTGCACAGAAACACGAAGCTCCGCGTGTACAAAACCATTATACGACCAGTGCTATGCTATGGCTGCGAAGCATGGACCCTAACTCAAGCCTCCGAAAACATGCTAGACACTTTCGAACGTAAGGTTCTACGGCGAATTTTCGGGGCTGTTTGCGATCGAGATGGATGGCGCATCCGGTACAACCATGAGTTGTATGAAATGTACGATGAGCTGCAAGTCTCGAAAATCGTCAAACTACAACGACTTCAATGGGCAGGGCATGTACAAAGAATGGACGACGATCGCATGCCTAAGAGAGTAATGAATGCAGAACGAGTCGACGGAGCGAGACTGCGAGGACGACCGAGATCTCGTTGGGAGAGCTCAGTAGGTGTGGACGCCGCGCAGCTGCTGGGCTCCCAAAATTGGAGGACGCGGTCACGTGACCGAGATAATTGGAGGACAATGATCCAGGCGGCCAAGGCCCGACGTCGGGCTGTCGCGCCACGATGATGATGATGAATAAAACCGAAACGGGCGGCTAGTCAAAAGGCGTAGATAGATAGATAGATAGGGAGGGAGGGTCGTGGATCATGTTGAAACCACAAGCACTGCGACCATGGGTCTATTGTGCTGAAGCCCATTCTATCGAGAAGACTAGATCATATGATTTAGCCGACTTTTCTCGATAAATTGACTGATTTAGTCAGGTTTGATAAAGGGGATGTCCTCGGCCAAAGGAAATGTTATGCCGAAGCAGTGCGTGCGTCGTTCCGCAAGTCCTTCGGACTCACAAAGAATGTGCTCTGAAGTCTCATCATCAGCCTCGCAGAAGCGGGAGCTAGCATCTTCCACAATGGTTTTAAGGTGACCCCTCAGACACGAGTGCCCCGTTAAAATTCTACAAATCATTCTGACTCTGTTTTTGCTCAGCCGTAGCAATTCTAAGGTACGAGTACGCGAGTAGCCCGAGATGAACAGCCTGGCCTGTCTCAGGCCTGAAAGGGCCTTCCATTGGGATGTGGCAAGAGCACTTTCCCAGTCTCTTATTCGGTTTCTGCAGTAGCACAGTGGAATTCCACAAATAGGTTCTGGGCCATGGAAGGGGGCTTTGGAGGCTCGGTTTGCAAGCCTATCTGCTAGCTCATTGCCTTCGACTCCCGAGTGACCAGGGACCCAGTAAAGAGTGAGTTTGTTTGTTGAACCCACAGTAAGGAGGACTTCCTGACAGGATAGCACCAACTTAGAATTTAAAGTGAAGCTGGTAAGTGCTTTGATGGCAGCCTGACTGACGGTAAATATTGCAATGTCCCTGTTTATATAGCCAGCGGTTTGGCACAGCCCAGCGCAGACCTCGATGGCATGTATTTCTGCTTGGAACACGGACGGCGTTTTACCCATCGGAATGAAGACTCGGTGTTCAGGACCAACAATGCCTGCACCGGAACCTACTTCCGTTTTGGAGCCGTCTGCGAACCATTCGATTGTGTTGGGTCGGAGAGAGTGGTAGCCATCCGCCCACCTTTCTTTGTCCCATATGACTGATTGAAACGAGTGGTGAAATCGAGTGGTTTTAACAAGGTAGTCAGTTGGCATGCTGAGTACCTTGTCACTTTCCAACCAGCCTAATTGATTTGAATTGAGCATGATCTCTATGTCGCAGGCCCTAAGTCTGACCGTTGCCATTCGTGCCTCCGCTTCAACATGAGTATGTATCGGTACGAGGTCGAGTAGAACCTCCAGAGCAGCAGTGGGGCAAGAGTGCATGGCTCCAGTGATGGTCATGCACGCAAGTCTCTGGATTTTCGTCAGAGCGGTTTTACCGGCTAAGGAAGTGGCCTTTTTTCACCATACAACCGCACCATATTCTACTATAGGTCTGACGATCACTTTGTAGATCCGCAGAATTAAATGGGGGTTGATCCCCCATGTCCTGCCGACATATTGTCTGCAGATCCATAGAATCTTAATTGCATTGTCAGAAGTCGTTCAAAAGGCGTAAAAATCAAAAGCGTTTAAGCCCTCAAAGCAATCGTTTTTTCATTCCCCGAAGTAGTGAAAATTTGTAGCTGAAAATAGTCGAAAACTTGCCGCAAAACCCTGAAAATATTCGGCACCCAACGCAGGGCCAGTGTGATCCTATCAAGTCAGTAAATTCAAAATAGCCAATCGAACAGGTTCGTGGTACCGTTAGTCACAAAAGAAAGTTATTTAGACACATCGACACATCGACACATCGACAAATCGACACATCGACAAATCGACACATCGACACATGACACATCGACTCATCAACACATCGACACATCGACACATCGACACATCGACACTTCGACACATCGACACATACTCACATCGACACATCCACACATCCGGCTACCTTTTGATTTTTGAAACGTAAAGTTTATTTTCATGCATAATATTGGAGATTTCACGCCCCTACATCATGACACCCTGTTGACATGCACATATGGTAGAGCCGGGCCTGCGGTGCAGATATATCGCCACAAGTACCACGTAAAGACTAATACTAACCTCTTCCCGCGATAATGTTGCACTTATCTCTCCCACGAAAAAGTGACAGTGTACTCGTAGAATTGCACACAGCACGTATCCGCGGCGGTCTGCACTTAAATTTCCCCTTCTCACTCAGAAGAGAGCGATCAATACAACGGTTTCCACACGAAATGAAATGCAAAGTAATTGTTTTCGCTTGGAAATTGCCCACAAAGTGTGGAGACTATTTTCTGTGCATGGGATTTTCGTGAGAAGAACTGAGTACACCGAGAGGAGCGAAAATTTTCGTGCGAACCGGATTTTTGACAATTTTTGTATGAGATATCACGCAATAAACGGAGGTAAGTACCTTCTTGAAACGAAAGAAAGTGCCTTCGCTGCTTCAAAAAGTGGAAGACTTGGATTGAAATATGAATTTATATTTTTTATTAATTGATTGGCGCCCAACGTGGCCCGAAATAATAAAACAAAGAAGCATAGTATGTAACCGTCCATCCATCCCTGACATGGGACCTAAAATAATAAAACAAAGAAGCATAGTATGTCCCAGGCAGCTGAGCTGTGCGCTGTCGGCGAGAACTATTGATTGGTGTAGATCAGTTCAGCCGAATCTAAGTGCAGCATACTTTATGCGTCTGCAACGAGAATGCTACATGATAATTCGGCAGATTCACCAGTAGTTCGCAACAGAGTTTATAAATATTTACATAAGACAGGGTACCAAGATTCCCAATGAAGTGGGCTCCAAGCGGAAATTTGGATCTTCTTGTTAAAGCATGACAACATCCTCTACAGAGCTTATTAAAAACAGACGTTTTTGTGAGTAAACCTTTTTGTGGTATTAGTCAGTTATTAAGATTTTCCGGGGTATCCTGGCTTGGCGATTGGACAAGGTTTTTTTACTTAAATTTACAAAATATTTCGTTCCCAATTAGAAAGTGGTGAGATTATCTAAATAAAAAAAAGGAAAAAATAAATCGACCTACGCCCCTAGAGCTTGAACTTTCCTCAGACCACTGGAAAGAAACCTCTTCAAAAAAACTCACTCAAAAGTGCATCATCAGTGCGTAGGTAGTATTTTCAAATCTGAAAGCATACAATTGTTGCATTTTAATTGCGCTCAAAGGCATGCACACTCGATATTTGCATTTTAAGCTTTATCTGAATCTGACTTATCTGAATCAGCCTCTTTATTTTTGAGTACGTTCCCTGCTGGCTGCGGCCAATTTTTTAATAATCCAATTTGTGCGTTGTATAAATTGAGAGAGTTTATTTATCGGGGCGGCATCATCATCCAGCATCCATTATTCTTCGTTGTACAGATTGAGCAAAAAGAACATGTACAATACATACATACGTACATACATATTATGGAATGGTCAATTTCCTGTCAGATTAGTGGATGACCTTAGCGTTTATTTTTATTTTATTTTTTAATTAGTGAATTCATGCAATAAGGCCATGGCAAGAAGGAGGACATGACTTTCTTTTCAGAGAGTGGAGTGGCATATTTCTTTGTTTTCAGTGTGAAAAGATGCAAAAATCAGATGAAATTCATTTAGTGGGGAAGATAAATGCTTTCTTGTTTAAATTAAATATGTCAACTGGATAAAAAAAGGAGAAATTTATCACAAAGAGAGAAATATATTTGGCGACGATCGAAGGATATCGTTTTCGTTAATAGCAGCAATGTTCATTTTATATTTGACCAGTACCATGCATTAGACTTGCCGTATAATATTTCTACTATACGCCGTCCGACGAAGGACAACGAAGGTTGACCATCAGATGCCATGGCAAACCGTTGCCATTATGTATATAAACATAGAGGGTGGGTGACGTCTAGCGGCCGATGATAAGTGGCCGCGGTGGAATCGTGGCGGCTGGTAATACTGGTCTATCGTGGACAAGCTATAAGCCATCATGAGTCATGCCAAGCTTTAGACACCGTGTAGTATAAAGTGTGCGTAGTGGCTGCTGTTGGAGAATGGTTCGAGCACAATGGCTGCCCACAATGTTGTGCTGGTGGTTGATAGGACAAACAAATGACCGAAGGTCCATCCACTACGACGTCTACCATCGACACAAAAATTGATACAAAATTTAAAAAAAAATCCTCCGAAACGAAATTAACAAAACTGCGAATGGCACCTGGAGCGGCATCATCGATTCGCCGCCAAAATCACATGCGACCCCAACGCGGCAACAAATTTCCTACCACAGGACGACGGCGAAATGATCAAGCTACCGTCGCCAGTGGCAGTTTTTTTTTTTTCAAGTCTGAACTTTCGCACTTTCGTCATGACATCCAGTTGCGCCCCGACTGCCAAATCGAACAGTAGTAGCATCCTCAAAACGTCAACAGCGGTCAACCCAAAACTCGGAAATAAAATAAATTGACTAACTGAGTATACCCTTTTTTACGAAATAAACTTATAAGTTTAGTTAAGCACGAAAAGACTTTCCAATTAGTGGAGGACGCGCACCTTTCCCTCATATTGGTGACCCCGAGTGGAAAGTGAATACGGGAACAAGCAGGTCACTCATATCAGTGACCCCGACTCAGGGTGTAACAGTTAATACGCGAGTAATTTCACGGGCCGACAATCACATACGCGAGGGATAAAACGGACGTGCGGTACAAAGAACCCCGCCAACCTCACGGCAAATTTTTAAGAACCGCGCTCGTGCAGCATGAAACTAGAAAAGTTCAACGAAACACACGCCGACCTATGGTTTTTGCAGGCGGAAATGACATTCGCGGCAGCAAACGTGACATCCGACAGAGTAAATTCTAACGTTATCATCGGACAGCTGCCAACGAGAATAATGTACCGCCTAGCAGACCTACGGACGAAGTCACCATCACCTGGATAGCAATACGTAGCAATAAGGGGCCGAACAATAGAAACATGTGCAGAGCAAACGCGGGCCGATGCACTCAAAAAGCTGGACACCTTGACAATCAGCGACAAAAACCTTCCGAACCTCACAGATTGCGTCGTGAGTACTCAGATTGGGTCCTCGAACAGCAGGCCACCGATGCCGATTTTTCGAAGAAAATCTTCTTTAGCGATGAGGCCCATTTTGCGCTCGGCGGCTATGTAAACAAACAAACTTGTCGCATCTGGGGCAGTGAGCAACCGCAAGTGACCGCTGAGAAACCGTTGTACACGCAAAAAGTGACTGTTTGGTGTGCATTGTGGGCCGGCGGCGTCATTGGGCCGTTTTTCTTCGAAAACGATGAAGGAGCCGACGTTACAGTCAATGGCCAGCGCTATGGCGCCATGATTCATGACTTTTTTGGTCGGAAATTGAAGATATGGATCTCGACAATATGTGGTTTCAACAAGACGGGGCCACTTGTCACACCACTTGACAAAATTTGGCTTTATTGCGCGACAAATTCCCAGGACGCGTAATTTCGAAATTCGGCGATGTGGCTTAGCCAGCAAGGTCTTGCGATTTAACGCCGTTTGATTTCTTTGGGGCTATGCGAAGGACCTTGTTTATGCGAACAATCAGACGACGATTGGCCAATTGAAGGACGAAATCCGTCGAGTTATAGCCGAGTTATTGCCCTAAATGTGTGAAAAGGTAATCGAAAATTACCTCAAAAGAATCGAGTCCTGCAAGCGGTCCCGTGGGGGACATTTGACAGATATTGTATTCCACGTATAATGGTATAATCCAAACTTTACTTAGAAATAAAAATTCCATCGAAATTCAAATATTTACTGTGTTTAATTTACAACAACAATCACCTCCAACAGTGGGGGCATGCACCAGCAACACAGGCCGAGTTAGAGGCGATGCTCACCCAAGACCCTGACGAGCAAATTAACGAGCTGAAACAACAAGTTCGCGAACCTACACAAATATAGTAGTCCACGAATTGCGAAGCACAGCGAAGTCAAATAGCCAAAATAATCAGCAGTCCAGCTCATCGAAACGAGTGTTTGAGTATTGCTGCTGGGATCATCGTCACATCCAGTCGCGCCCCGGCCGCGACACACGACAGTAGTGTCATCCGCAACACGTCAACAGCAGTTAACCCAGCACTAAAATAAATCGACTAACTGATTACACGTTTTTTTACGAAATAAACTTATAATTTTAGCTAAGCATGAAGAGACTTTTCAATAAGTGGAGGATACGCACCACCACCTTCATCCCTTCCCTCACACCTGACGGCTCCTCTTGACTCCATTGAAGACCAGCGGCTGGATGCTGAGTTAATAATGCTGGCCATGATAATGACCACTACGCTGATGCGATTTTGCTTCTATGATGGAAAAAGAAGATTTATTGATCCTGGCTTCCTTGTTAAGGAAAGGATTTATTCCAAGACTACTACTAGGCTTTCTGCTCGAAGTAATGAAGTACTATTACACTACTTTGCCTTAACCCCTAATGGGGCATAGCGCGTCATGAAATGAATTGATAAGAATGTTTTTATTTTCCTCGTTTTTTTATGGATCATTAAATGGTATGTTATCCTTATCGTATATACTCCTTACTGGATTTTTTCCAAACCACCACCATAACGCTCGCAAAGCTTATAGGAACAAACTGTGAAATTTCCATTTAAATCGGTCCAGTAGTTTAGGCGTCCCGTACGGACATACAGATTTGGCATTAATTTATGTATACATACATAGATTATTGACAATGCTAAACTACAAATGTCGCTATACTTTTCCCTATGCTACCCCTAACCCGGAATCAGCCTTTCTTCATGGATGAACCGGTTCGTGAATGTAATCTTGATTTGCACCATTGAGACGCCCCCAATGATCGGTTAAAATTCTCCCAAATATGACAAATAGCTTATCTGATATCATACACACCAAGCGTTAATGAGTTCAACCGCACAGACATCTCATAGACAATCTTAGTGAATTGCTGGAATATATTCTTCATCCAAAGAACTATGAAAACGTCCAACTAAAATTAGATCACTGTAACTGTCTCCCATTAAAAAGGGAGTGTCACATCTTCAGCGTAGAGTGTATTTCGCCCCAAGGCTTGCCTGCTGCTAACCATATCGGCAATAAATCACGCACTCTGTACGGCATACAAGTACAACCATTAAATACTTTGCGGCACATGAAGAACATGTTGCCTAAATATAGAAAAAGAGACCCCATTCTGACCCGTTGACAATTTAAGTATTCCATCGAGGAGGAGATACTCTTGCCGCGCAAGTCAACCAAACTGCCAAACTAAGCTAATTGGAAAAGGAAACGAAGAATACTACTGCTCTTGCTGTGACTACTATTAAGCTCGTTCCATAACTCCCGATGAACAACATCTCTTAACGAAAAGTAGCACAAATGCAGCTAGTATGCGTCAGAGTGCACTGCGTATCTAGTTATTCATCTTAAACTGAAACGAGTTAACCAAATCTGGAAGAAATCGTGTGGTGGCTGTCCACGCAGTCCGGATAGGTGTCTCGCTCTATAAATGACACCATGCAGGTGAGAAATTATCCCAAATAGGGCTACAAAGAACAGAGCCTTCTGATGTCACTATAGGAAGTATCTATTTATCTATTTACGAACGAGCTAAGCACTTGACTATGAGATCATACTCTCCATCGTGAGGGATTTCTTGCCTAATCGTTCGGTTCATGATCGAAGTGAAGCCTGTCGGCATGAATCTGAATCAGTGTCGATCTCGTGTCTGGCAATTAATTTAGCACCGAGTGAGAGATGAACTCATTACAGAAGTTACAGGTGTGCGTGTTCAATTCAGTTTCTAGGTTAAACATATGGTCATCAGAGTCACTAGTTGAACCCAGTAAGGTAAAAGTATCTTTGAACAGAGCTGTGATGTTTTCTGGGTCAAGTGGTAGGCGAGGGCCGGATTATATTTTGAATTATTACAAGTGGACCATCGCTTTTGAATTTGAACTCAAGCGGGTGGTCTGTTTAGGTACAATCAGAAAATTGCCTCCATCCTACAAAACAGACATACAGATGATGGCACTCACATCAAGTCAAGAGCTAATTAATTCCATGGAAGATAATTGAAGACTCCTACAGATGTCCGTGGATCAGTTCATTGGGCTCATTCATTCTAGTATCGAACGTCGCGATCGAAGTAATCTGAAAATCAAATGATCATTCTATCAAACTCTCCATGTAGCCGGATAATTAGCCCTCCAAAGGAAGAAGTACATCTTTTTGTTGACTTTTGTCTGATCGTTCACGCGGAGCCTTCTTTTCACGACCTCAAATCGCGATCAAACGAAATTGACGAAAAATATTCTTCGGCACGACCTGTTCAGAATAATATGGTCATGATGACGCATCATTTCAGCATTTCGGAATCCAGCCGAGATCGAGAAGTACACCGTCGTCATTCTCGATATGCACTGAATTGCATACGTGTAGATCTTGTAGATCTACAGATCCTACACACACAGGTTGATGCATTTCTATCTTTCAGAATGCAAAGAATTTCATGTTGATCCATCCATCGTCCATCGCGGATCGTGGATCATTGGGATTTACCTAGCACGAGTATAGTAGTACAGTGCAACATATCTTGCTCTTCTTTATATGTTCTTCCTGATCGAACGGACCGAAGCAATTGAATTGATACCGAGATTTTGCACAATCGCATCGGCGAAAAATTATGTACACGGAAGCTTTGGGAAATCTTCTGGAACACGACGGAACAGAACGGAGATAATGCTGAAGCTGACGAAGATGACGATTACTATAGTACACTGCGTACATCAACGAATACGATGCGGATTGCGGATTGATTCTGCCGAAGGGTTCTTCTGAAAGGCTCGACTTTTTCGCCGATCATGCTCTTATTTGTTCACTTCACCTAGCAGTGGTGATGTTGCTCTTCTTTTCATTTTTATTTTTGTAGCATTATTTTTTTTTAGCATTATTCGATGATTCTCATCAGCTCGAAGCGTACTACACCTTAAATGGTAAAAACGCATCCGTTAACCGGTTTACGTTGGTCAAGTTAAGAACAAGTCATCGATCTACGAAATGGTCTCATGGATCGTGGTTGTGTTGTGTTTTGGTTGTTTTTTTTTGCCGCAGTTCGAGTACATATCATGTTTGTTATATTGAACTGGACGAGTTAGAGAGATACGAAGATGTAAGATTAGGACGACAGAAGTCCGATTTTGTGATACGTACTATAATCTAAGGTTTGGGGGTTCATTATTCCATGAGTCCCTGTTAATGATTTAAGGGATATGGAGTGACACTGTGGTAGTAAAAGAAATAAATACGCCAAAAACCAAGAATGGGCGCTAAAGTCAAACTTTAGGTCAGTTTGGGTAGAGTGGTGGCCAAACGGCTCCGGATAGACCGCTGGGGTCCATAGCCATACCCATGTCGTCGCTAGCCCATACCAGAAGATCGTTGTTGAGCTGGAAGGAACCTGACTCATTGACGAAGCTCAAGAGGTTTCACCAACTGAGTCCTGCAACTTCTTCAAGCTCCTTGGGATTTTAATATTCTTCTAGCGAGTGCAGGGCATTCGTATAGAAGGTGCTTTAGAGTTTCTTTCATGTTTCATATCTGGCAATTTGCCAAATCTTAGGGCGTCTTTATATTGGACCTACAATAAACAATTAGAGAGTCGCTGGAGATGTACAGTCTTCTTCTTCCTTGCCATTTCATACCCCTCTGCGGCTTCGCGTTGCTCTGCCCGTGGTGTTGGCACTTCGCCCGTTCTGGCGGTATAATCTCAGCTTCCTTCTGCAGGCAGCTCGGTCTTGGATCGTTTCATCGCCGAGATTTATGCGTTGTTGTTGCTTCTTCATTTGATCGATCCACGCAAATGGAACGTTCATTGAAGTTGCCTTCATAACTGGGTTCTCAGGTGGACGCCTTAGAACATGGCAATACCAATCCATACGACGATCTTCGAGCTTTTCAGTGATCGGTTGCTCGACAAACAAGCTGCCTCGGATGTAGGTACTTTTGATGCGATCCTTTTTGGTCACACCGGCTGACATCCGTAGCATTTTCGTTTCGGTCGTAGTCATTTTACTCTCGTATGTCTTATACATAGTCCAGCATTCAGACCCATACATGAGTGCGGGACGTACGACCGTTTTGTACAACTTGCCTTTAAGCTTTCGTGGCATCTTCTTGTAGCAGAAGACTCCAGAGTTTTCTTGCCACTTCAGCCAACCGACACTGGTGCGATATTTGATGCCGTCATCGCAGTTAGCTTCCTTGTTGATCATCGAACCCCCGGGCCTGATGTTTGTCAAACTTGCCTACTCCCGGATCGCTGTAGTGTCTTCCAGGCGGAGATTGCCGCGATTTTGGATGATTTGTGATTAGAAAAAAACGACGCCAGTTATCTACAACTTATTACCGTAACAAAACCATCCGAACTGATTCAAAACTTAATCAAGCCTTAAAAACGATCTAGTTTTAGCAACGGATATGCGAATCTCAACAAGTTTGATGAGAAAAATGCTGGCGAAAGCTGGCTTACGTACATGAAAGCAAGTCTGTAAGCCAGACTTTCAATTAAAACATTAGGCGAAAACGTTTGAAATGGGCTCAGGATCATGTCTTATAGCTTTGGAAAATGGAGAACACTGCAATAATTCCGGGATAGTTGAAATTTAAGCAACATGATTGAAGATTTTGTGTACGACGGAATCGTCGAGAAAAGCTAATGGCAGTGAATGCCTAACGCAGAAGGCTCCAATTCTTTTTCCAGTATTTGCAAGTAACCTGCTGCTGCTACTTTTGAGATGTGAAAGCATATTCCACCACCTTCATGGCCGGAAAGAAATACGCACACCATAAACCCTTCAGATTTTTTTAAGGGAATCTTCGAAGGTATTCACCGCTGAGCGTTTCTCGAGGCTTCCGCCACACGCAGACCATCAGTTGGAAACATCTTGCTTAAATATGGACACATAAAAAATATGACAATGTTCCAAACCTTCTGAGTTCATATCACATGCTCCTGGGCTCATTTAAAAAAATGTAACTAGATTTTTTAACGGAAAGTCTGGCTTATTTACTGGTTCCAACGCACGGAAGCCAACTTTAACATGCTTTTTCTCAATAAACGTGATGAAATTTGAAAGACGTTGCTTAAACTGGGTTGTTCCTAAAGTCAGATGAAGTTTTCAATCAGTTCGGATGACTTTATAATGGTAAGAAGCGATCTACAAATGGGGTCGTTTTTTCCTGAAGTTCGCTGTAGAAATTGTTTTGAGATGAATAATTTCGATTGATAGATCATTCGTCACATCAGCACTATACTTTTGAACGAAATTGAGTTTAGCATCCAATATAACTTCTGCATTCTACATCTGGGAATCGCCACAAAAATGAAAAGACATCTTTCGAATCTTTTGTTTACGCCGGCGATTATGGAATCTACGAATATTATTATCTAAAAAGTGTCACATTGAATCTCTGTCTCTGCAGCTACGCAGTCTTCACCATCATCTTCACAGGACATATTATCGCGCCTCCTTTACTTCTTGACTGGCAATGACGAACCGATGTCTTTGATACCGTCCTCCACTGTAGGAATCTCCGAAAAGAAGACTCCCAAGGTTTCCCATTTACACATCAATTGTCGAATGTCTGGCATGTAGAGGAACGTCTGTCATTGGCTAAGTTCATAACACACAGCGGATTCGCAACATGCTGTGGCAACAGTATGGGGGGCAAAGACCTTTTCCATAGTCCTCCGCGTGGGCGCCCCCTGGTAACGGCAGTGTATCAATTCGCTGACGGCCAATGTCTTAGCGATAAGACAGTTTGGAAAAGGCAGATAGCTGTAGCCTGAATGGCTGACGAACACCTAAGCGTCTCAGGTCTAGTAGGATGGAATGACTTGCGTAGTTGGACCTGCTACATAGTTGTGTGGGCCCCAGCACGTTTATTAAACCATCTGAAGCAGCTATCTCCGAGGCCATCCCCTGAATGGGGTTAAGCGACGTGCTGACAAATCGTCCTTGTAAAAACCACTCCATGTCAAGAAACCTGGAACAAAAGCCTCGGATTGGACGGATCAACAACGACGACCACGCAAACGAATAAAGGATTATTCTTTCGGATCCTGGAATGTACGCTCCCTGAACAAACCGGGGGCCGAGAAGGCCCTCCTTCAACAGGTCGAAAAGTACAAACTGAGCATTACTGCAGTCCAGGAAACAAATTGGCTTGGCAGAGAGATTAATGACAAGAAATCGCACACAATTTTTACAAGTGGCAAACCATCGGGCCGCAAGGAGTTTGGAGTAGCATTTATAGTGAACAATCACCTCAAACCGCATAGTACTGACTTCAAACCCATAAATGAACGGCTGTGTGCGATTCGCATCAAGACTCGATTCTTCAATCTCTGGCTCATCAATGTGCATGCCCCCACTGAAGTTAAAGAAGACGCAGTAAAAGACGAGTTCTACGCCCGCCTTGAAACTTTCTTCGACTCACTTCCAACAAACGACGTCAAATTGCTGCTGGGAGACTTTAACGCGAAAGTCGGGAATGAAAGTTGGCATCGGGGGACCTCTGGAGGCCACAGCCTCCATGAAGAATGTAACGATAACGGCCAGCGACTTATCGACTTCGCCTGCAGCAGGAATCTAGTCGTAAGCTCTACGTGTTTCCCGCATCGACGCATTCACAAGCAGACCTGGAAGTCTCCAGACGCACATACCGTCAACCAAATTGACCACGTCCTCATTTGCAGGAGATGGGCGTCTAGTGTCATGGATGTCCGCTCCTATCGAGGAGCAAACTGCGACTCAGATCATCACTTGGTGAAGACGACCTACAGATGTAGAATTTCCTCAGTGCACCAGTCAAGAATCAGCCCTCCCAAAATCTTTGCGGTTGATAAGCTCTTGAGTGATGCTACAGCGGTGGCGTATACTACCGCCCTTGAGGAAAAACTATCACCTATGCTACACAACATCAGCAACACAGGCGTCCATGGGTTCTGGGAAGAACTCAAGGGTACCATCAAGGATGTCGCAGAGAAGGTCGTGGGATATAAAGCCCGGCGAGCGCGAAATGACTGGTTCGACGAAGAATGCAAAAATTCACTTGACGCGAAAAACGAGGCCTACAGACAATGGATTCAACGAGGAACCAGAGCCAGAAGAGAAAAATTTGACGAGCTACGGCGAATATCGAATAGAATAATTAGACGTAAGAAACGTAAATACTTTGACGAGCAGTTGCTGAACATAAACGAAAACTTAGCTAATAGGAACACCAGACAAGCGTACAAACTAGTAAATACAATTAAGAACGGCTACCAACCCAGGACTAGCCTTTGTAAGGACAAGGATGGAAACATCATCAGCGACACCGATGGTATTAACAAACGATGGGCCTCTTATTTTGAAGAGCTTCTAAACCGACCATCTAACATCCCCACACAGGAAGCTCTCGACGATATTGTTGATCTAGGCCCACCCATTCAACCCCCGACAGTAGAGGAAGTTGATCTCGCGTTGCGGTCACTAAAACGAAATAAAGCGCCGGGCGCTGACGAGATTCCAGCTGAACTGCTAAGATTCGGTGGAACGAGTCTAGTTGATGCCATACATCAATTACTCCTGCGAGTATGGGAGAACGAGGAGATCCCAGACGATTGGCGCAGAAGCATCATCTGTCCAATTCATAAAAAGGGAGATAAACTGCGGTGTGAGAATTACAGGGGCATATCACTAGTTTGTACGTCCTATAAAATTTTGACGAAAATTCTGGAAAATAGAATAAAACCGTACGCAGAACGAGTCATTGGCGAATATCAAAGCGGTTTCAGACCTGGTCGCTCCACAACCGATCAGCTCTTCTCAGTCAAACTGATACTCCAGAGGTACTGGGAATACAACGTAAACATATACCAAATCTTTGTCGACTTCAAGCAGGCATACGACAGTATCGATCGTGGAGTACTGTACAACATCATGCTGCAATTTGGTATACCAGCAAAATTAGTGCGACTGACAAAGATGACGATGACCAACTCCGTCTCACAAGTCAGGATCCAGAATAGACTTACTGATCTATTTGAAACACGCACTGGTTTGAAACAGGGCGATGGACTGGCACCGACGCTCTTCAACCTAGCACTGGAATACGTTATTCGGGCCATGAATATGGACAACAGCAAGACGCTACTCATCAAGTCGACACAATTAGCAGCGTACGCCGACGACATCAACATCATGTCCCGAAGATTGACTGACGCAGAAGAACTTCTGCATACGCTCGATACCGCTGCAAAGGAAGTTGGATTACGTATTAACGAGGGTAAAACTAAAATAATGATGCAATCGGTGACAAGGACACCTGCACAACCGAGCATCAACGTGGGGGACCTCAACATCGAATTCGTGAACAACTTCATCTACCTGGGTTGCAACCTGTCAAGGGACGCCAACGAAACTGACGAAATCAAGCGACGGATACAGTTAGCTAATAAGACTTTTTTCTCGGTTCTCCCCATAATGAAATCGAAACATGTGCACAGAAACACAAGCTCCGCGTGTACAAAACCATTATACGACCAGTGCTATGCTATGGCTGCGAAGCATGGACCCTAACTCAAGCCTCCGAAAACATGCTAGACACTTTTGAACGTAAGGTTCTACGGCGAATTTTCGGGGCTGTTTGCGATCGAGATGGATGGCGCATCCGGTACAACCATGAGTTGTATGAAATGTACGATGAGCTGCAAGTCTCGAAAATCGTCAAACTACAACGACTTCAATGGGCAGGGCATGTACAAAGAATGGACGATGATCGCATGCCTAAGAGAGTAATGAATGCAGAACGAGTCGACGGAGCGAGACTGCGAGGACGACCGAGATCTCGTTGGGAGAGCTCAGTAGGTGTGGACGCCGCGCAGCTGCTGGGCTCCCAAATTGGAGGACGCGGTCACGTGACCGAGATAATTGGAGGACAATGATCCAGGCGGCCAAGGCCCGACGTCGGGCTGTCGCGCCACGATGATGATGATGATGTGGCAACAGTATCGAAGCAGCTTTGCAACAGGTTGTTGTGTTCTGAACTGCACTCGCATCTAGTCATCCATCAATTGTCAAATATCCAGTTCAAAACTGATTACTGACGAAAAATCGTATGAATACAAGAGCGCGAGTGTCATTTCAGGATTGTACAGTAATGCAAGAGATGTTGAGGCGCCTATACCCCTGATGGGGTCAAGGCAAGTAACAACAACAACAACTATAGTAATTCCAAAATACAGGAAGTGCCCAGAGGGATCGTTCCTCCTTTTAGATACTAATACAATTCGCAGCTACTTGTGCACCCCCCTAAAACTTGTACACCGAGATAATCTTGCACCATATACACACTTTACACAACAATAGGCGCGTTTTTTTAACAGCCGTATAGAGCAGATCAAGACCATACAACTACACTAACAATTTGATCTGAGCTACTCTGGATAGAAGGTTAATGCAGGAATTCTACTCCGTCGTGTAGTTCCGCGTTTTCAAAAGCAGGCGGCGCGGGAGTCGAAGTAGTTTTCCAGTGTTGTTGCCAACTTCATTATAATTGAACTGTCGGATTGATGCATATAACCACAAAACCGACTTTGTTGGAGTTTTTTTTTTTTTCGGAAACAAAAATATTTTTTTTATGGGTCACTATCGGTGCGCTTTAATGAAATCCTGAAAGATTTGTGTATTTTGACAAAAAAAAAATGACCAGCATGACCATGAGAGGGACTAATTGTGGGCATGAAAAATTGCCAATAAGAACTTATCCTCGATAATATTAGCGTTTTGTTTTTTTTCGCCACTTGTCCTGCTCTGATCTGCTCTGTACCAAAAGAACGCACCTTGTATGAACCAACAACTAGCCAAAGGTGTAATGCCATGCTTCTGATATGATTGTGATTGAGTTCTACCCAGAAGGATTGGTGCATGAAGCATTCCACCCATCACACAACTTACACCAACTTCTTTCACATATTTCTAGTTCTGGTCCTTGCACAGCACAGCTCTAGAGTGCCTGATCAGCATCTTCGTTCCATTATAGCTCCAGTAGAGAGCCCTGACCATCCGTCTGATCATTTTACTTACATTATCATCCCCGTGCCGTCCGAATGATTTCTTCAGCACGGACGAGCCGCGAGTCCTCCCCTAGTCCCTATAGACAGAGGACAGAGCCAACATCAGAGCTCACGATATCTATTTAAATGTCCAAATGAAGTATACATTCCAATAAATATGTCACAGGGAGTGTGTACGATTCAGTGATTTCCGTCAGATTTTGAAGAATAGAAGAGCGTTCTTGCATATAGGAAGCCTGGTCGGATAGACAGAAAGTATCTTATGCTATGTATCGGGGGGCATTTGTAATGGATAATTTGCAATTAGGGCTGATATTCATTCATTCGTATTGCATATATCTGTGTCGTATCAGAGTGATCGTAGCAGCTGGACTGGAAGATTCGAAATGTGCAAACGTTTAATTGTATCTGCATGGGGAGCAAGCGGATTATCTGAGACATTCTGTATAAATTTAACACCTCGAAAAATAGCATCATTGAATTAGTTGTTTGCTCATGTAAACAATTTTGCCATTTTAACTTATCAAGTTTCAAAAACATCCATTCGTAAATATTATTGAACATCATTGAGACAAGCTCAATACTATTAGCAATGTAAATTCAATGGGTGTCAATTGGACACAGTTAAAAGATACTTTCATTGTTTATTATTTATTTTAGAATTCAACGAACAGAAAAAAACGCCCGAAAATATTACAAAGCAATAGTACTCAATTTAGACATTTACGAAAAACAAACTTAGATAAGAGCTTGGGTGTACTACGGCATCAATGTAATACACTAGTCTTGTCGGCGAATTTTTTCTGTTAATTTTTTCTATTATAACAGACTTTTCTTTTTAGCTTTTTTCGGGTTGAGTCAATAGTATATGTACTTTTAATTGCCTATTTAACGACTCTATTCTGTTCTGTGGTCTATACACAGTACGAGACTATCTGAAACCCAGCACTGATTGCCTGAATACGTAAATATTTTTTCACGACTACGAGTATTGTTAGTTATTGATAAGCACCGAAAATAGCACAGCAAAACGGTGTGAAGACGGACGGTTGCCTTTTTAAATGAAAACATTTTGGTGGCTGCACAATTTAGGGAGCTGACTAAATTCTTCAAAGTTATACACATGGCCTCGATATCTGAAATTTCAAAGATGTGTTGAAGTTGCGTAACTAACGATTTCATTAAAAGTAGAAAAGCTGTCAAAAGAACACTCGAATCAGGAATAGACTGCTTAGGAGAGTACGTTACTACCTGAGAATATGAAGGTTATATAAAGAATGGACATAAGGCAAAATTTTTGGTACCCGTTTACATATTGTGACATATAGGATTACACACACCACAATATGTTCCCCTGGCTGTCAAATAAGCACCAGCTGAGAGGAGAAAGCAGGCGATGGCAAAAAATGTTGTAAAAAGCCAACAAAAATTGCAATTGTCAATCAGTCAATTTGACTCACTTCTAATGGATTGTGACCACTTGGGCCAGCCGAAATTATTTCTACCGACAATCGTTACACATATATGCATACGTTGAATGACGCGATCAGAGACGAAATGGCTAAGGATCGGAGCTCGTAGGTACTGGTTGGGAACTTTCGACTTCTTGCAAATTACATAGGAGGAGACGTAGTTGCCAACCTGGTGTGTCATTTTAGGCCAGAAGAATAATGTCCTCAGGCGTTGCAACGTCTTAGCGACTCCTCCGTACACGTTTAGCGGGTGTTCATGTGTGCACTTTATCAAATCCGTCGAAAGCTCTAATGGAACCCACACTTTCCAGGCCTGTTGATCCTGCATTTCGTCACCGCATACTCACTGCATCTGTACGCAAATAGATTGACCGATTTCAGATCAGGCAATTGATGCTGAAGTTGTTTGATACTATCCATCAGTTCCTTGTACTCTGGAGAGAGGAAATGTGGAGAAATCAAGTCGATCTAGACTGAACCCTCGAAGGGGTCTAGGATCGTCAGAAATTTGAGGGAACATCCGAGCCAGCTTGCCGTGCAAATCTGGTTGGCTCATCATCATCAGGTCGGGAGTTAAGCGACACATCGTTGATTGTGGCAGCGGCGTCAAAAACAATATTTTCCATGCTTGTTGGGATTGACGACACCAAAGTGCGGTAAATACCATGTCCTTGGTCCATGGGTATTAGCTTGATATGGCATTAGTAATTTGGCGTAACCCTTTTGAATATATTTATCAATTTCACGTTTGTAGCATTCAGCGTACGAAGCATCGGAAGACATCTTATTCTCAATCTTCAGCAAACGTTGTTTAGCCATCCCATAGCTCGACGGCAAGTTGATTTCATCTTCACGCCATAACAGACCAGTTTCGAAGCGTTGGCCACACCTCATCGTCGTTGTATTCAATATTTCACGTGCTCGGCGATTATCATCTGACTCAAGAATAATCTCCGAACTTCGCACCCCGAAATTTTCAATACTGAAGTACTGCTCAACCAGTTGGCTAACGTTATGCAGCGTCTGCGATGTAGTAATATGTAGTACAGTTGGCACTCGGCTCACAGTAGAACTAGTGGGTCCAAAAACCACCCAACCAATCTTTGTTTTGGTCACAATAGGCTGATGGGGGCCTGCTTCGACGACCTCCTTGTGGACTCCCAGAGACGCGTTGTCGAGACCGAAAAGTATGACTGGCTTAACGTTTTCATAATTAGAGATTGGCAGTGATTTGAAATGTTCAAAACTATCAGGATGAAAGGATTGTGTTGGTAAACTTAATTCGGCAACGGTGAAAATATTTAACAGGCAATAAGAAGCGGCATTCTCGAAAGTTCCCTTTATGTTGACACTTGTCTTGACCCAATGGCAATGCGACGTGATATTCCAACAGAGAAATCGAAGATCCTTCGTCGATCATAGCGTAAACATTTATACTTCCGATTGGTCCGGACAGAATGACTGGGACAATTTTGAAAAGCTGGCTGGTGCGGATGACTGAATACTTGTGCGTCGGGCTCAGGGATTGACTTCGGCGGTCTTGAAGTTGTATCCTGATGAAGTAGTCGGTGATGCTTCCTTTTACAATTATCGACGTTGCACGTTTCTTTATTCTGGCAATTCACTAGATCATGACCCTTTTTCAAGCATCCAAAGCACATTCGATTGGTCTTAACGAAATTCCACTTTTCATCCGATGACAATGACACAAACTTTTGGCATTCATTAATAGGATGTACTCCTTGGCACAATAGGCATACGGAACAAGTAGATTCAGGCTTAACATCGTTGCTATGCAGTATTCGACGGTTAACTTGAGCGGGGCGTTGTTGTGTTTATGGCTGCCGACCGCAATGTGGCACGGCTGTTGCGTTCGTTGTCATGACACTGACGACTTTCGACGGGGCTTTAGATGTACGAGCGCCTCTGGCGAATAATAGAAGTAGTTGGAGAAGAAGATGAGACGTCAAAGAGTCGAGTCGCGTTTTTCTTTGCTCTGTAATTAGAAGTAGGATTTACTGATTTGTTCCAATAAATCTGTTGTCATTGATATAATCGTGCGTCGTTCTATTATTTCACTCCTTTCCTCGGTCTGTAGGATATGTAGGATATGGGGGCTCAAATTGAAGTAGCTACGAGGGAGTGAGGGGCGTAACAGGCCAAAAATGCAGATTTTACAACAAGAAATAAAGAGTTTAATAACAAACAAATGAAGAACAAGAAGAAATAAAAGAAAATAAATTTTAAATATTACTCATAAGAAAACAAATTAGCTTTATAACAGAAAACATCAGAAATTAGTTGAAGCATCCTTTTCAATAAAGTAGCGTACGAGTACCTCCTGCCTTTATGCATGTTACCTCAAACCAAATAACTTTGACCTGAGTGGATATTAATTATGAAACTGACTGACAGTCCTTATTTAAAGTGGCGTTTGTAATTTGAACCCAATTTCGTCTCTGCTTCTCATATTCCTTGTCCAGTTCAGTGTATAAAAACCGGGACCCTTTATAAAGAGACAAGCAAATGTTATAAGTTCATAACAAAATAGATGTGATTAGCCCAAACCTAGTTAAATACAACCTAATCACCTTTCGAAGAGGTGTGAAAATCCAAGGATAACATTCTTATCCCATTCTAAATAAAAATGTATAGAGTGTTACTGACTTTCCACTGTTCCTCACAGTGACCCTATTGGATCTTATTGTTATTGTTAAAATTAATCCGCACCTTTCGATAAGTAATCCTCAAATATAATGATATAAAACCACCAAGATCACGAAGAAAACCTGTCTCAACATCCGCTACTTATTCACCGAGTCCTACAATATTTTTTTCCCTCGTCAGCGACGAAGTCACTTTTACACACACGCAGAATAGAATGAAAGTTAACAAACATTGTTTTGTATTACTCATAAAAAATAAATAAAAATAAAACAATTAAATACGTAAACGTGACTTCAGACAACACGCTCATAAACGTACTTTGCAAACTTATCGGAAAAACATTGCACACCTGAACTCATACAAATTGTGCAGAGAACTGGGTAGCTTTTCCAAGGTACTAACAGCTGTTAGATAACTAGCATGTCGAATCAGTTGGTTCTATGTATGAATACCTACGGAGTAATGGTGACTGCAATGAATGGCCAACCTGGTTTGTCACTATGTTATTAGCAATTGGAAATAATTTTATTGGTCGGCACTACATAGTTAAGCTTGGTAAAATATGCAGGTTAATGCGGTGGTTCGGTGGCCGTGTTCGTTCAATCACCACTCTACGATCTAGAGAATGGAAGTTCGATCTTCGGCGCGAACAAAAATTGTCTGTGAGTACTAATAGAACTTCCACAGCGCTCCGAGTTCGTCAGTATAAAATTGGCGCAGATTGGAGGTGTATGCTAGCAACTGCAATTCCGAAAAGTAGCTATACTATCGAAACGTCAATCAGGCATAGAAATGCAAGAGATGTTGACGCGCCTATGCCTTTGGAGGGGTCAAGCCAATTATCAACAACAACAACATGTAAATTAGTATGAGTTAGAAAACTTTCTTAGTAACATGTCACTTCATTTCGGTGGATCCTTTAGAGAAATCTGTATACCGCAAAGTTTGACATTAGGTCCCTAAATACGTACATATTTTCTTTTTCCACTTTTAAAATGTTTTATACGAAAAAGTGGAAAAAAAAGCACAGACCCAAATCTGACCTTTCTCTCCGTAAATCAGAATTAATTAACACGCACCCGATTGCATTCTAGAGCTGCTGCGCTGTGCTCCTCCCGCTGGCGAAAGCAATGGCTGCACTTGCTCTTGTTGAATATATTGGGCGAGAATTTTCGACATTCCGGCGATCGAGTACCCATTTTGTTGATATACCAATAATTTGGCTACTCCTGCTATTTGGGCGGCTCCAATGTGTGTAAATCTGAAGTGAATCCACACCTGAAGAACTCCTCAAAGATAAAACACCGAAATAATATTTTTTTTTGTTTACACCAGAAGAACTAGGGGCGCGAGTGGGTGGTTCCCAAAATCGTTACACAGATTCTTTCATCATTTATATTTTCGCAGGGGGTAAATTCCAAACGAACAAGCAAACACTAAATTTCGGACACTCGAAAAAATGCACTGTGACGTTTTTTTTTTTTGATTGATTTTTTTAATATTTTTTTTTACACAGACACCGTCAATACGACACCACGTGCACTGTTACTATCCATCTACCGATTTCGACAATCTTAGGACAGGGTACGAATCCAGGAAGTACGTGTCCTTGTCGAACCCTTCGGTTCACAGTCTCTTCGCGTTCCAACTCCTCCGCGAGGACTTTACTTTGCTGCTGTTGGCTACCAATCACGAAACGTAGGCGTAGTATCAGAAGAAGAAGCAAAATCAAGTTCGTACGAAAAGAACGATATATAACACTATGGAAAACCGCAACACCTCTCTTTTGGCGTTATCTTATCACTTATCATGAACGCGATAGATAGTTCCGAAATTTAGAGAATGTATCTTCTTCCTTCACAACACTGCACGATTTCTGGCGAATGGAGAAGACACCATGTCCACGAAGTGTAGACGTCGCGACATTTCGCTGCGTATCTTTCACCCCTTAGCGTCGTTAAATCCCAATCCAAACGGTTTGAATGCAATCGCGAGACTGACACTGAACTAAGCAAAGTATCTTCAGATTCGTTCAGCGGCGCGAGTTTTACTGTATGTGAGAAAGATACAGAAGAGCAGCGACGTTCGCTAGCATACCGCTGCGAAGCCACTTCTACGAGGCTCTCTAATAAATCTGATAGCAGCGGAAATACAAAATACTCGTACTCGAACAAGAGAATCGAAAATGGCTTTAGCTGGAATGAAATCAATGGGCATATGACTGTCGGTATCTAAAAGATACATCGGGCCAGGTGTGCAGAGAGTGTGATGAATGTAATTTTTAAGAGAAATCGGGCGACAGGTAGCGTTCTCTTAGTTCAGTTTTGTTTTGATTTAATAGAATAGAGTGGTTTGAAACTTGGCTAAACCAACAGCGAGCAAAGCGACAAGTTTTAGATACATATGTAGTTATTTTGTTTTGGATTTGCAAAAGTAAGATTAAGTTATAACGTCGATTGACTTCATAAAGTTATTGTCGTTTCGGAATAAATGTAGTGGGGTTAATCCAATAAATAGTAGCATCCGCTTTATAAAAAAAAAAAAATATTTGTATGTACACTCCCGGCAACTTGAATAGGGACAGCCGCTTCAAGAATTATTTTACTCAAAATTTGCAGTAGCTATGGTCAAAGCAGAGGGCCCGGGGGTAAAGTGTTTCCGGACACCATCTTCAAAGGGTTGAAATTAAGGAAACTTTTTATTTGGAATATAGCATTTCCGAAACTGTTTTGACTTTTTCCCAAACGCTTTTTCTCAAATACATTATACTTTTTCGCAAATTCATTAGATTTTCTTCCAAAAGCATTAGGCGGCTATTACACTATAAGAGTTCTTTGTAAAAGATTTTTAATACATTTTTTGTAAAGCTTCTTTTATAAAAAATATTTTAAAACCAAAAAATTATATATTACACTACGTAAAATATTTTATAAAAAAAAATAAATAACTGGCGCAACAGTCCAATTTGAACCACGGCCTCGAGATGAGTTAGCATCATCTCATTTTCTAGATCGTGACGGTTTTTGTGCAGAGGTATGTGATCAGCAATACGCTCAACCGAGTTATTTACCCCATAATGGGTACTCATTTAACAGCTGAGTGGGCTCATAGTCCGACACGTAAATCCCCGGAATCTAACCGGGGCCCAGTGCGTTGAAGGCGAACGTGCTAACCGTTGCGCCATCCGCAACTTATAAAAACTTATAAAAGTTTTATAAAATATCAATGTTGTCGGTGTGTCGATGCAGATATCTGTTGAGTGGTTGTGTCTTTTTTTCTTACTTTAATAAAGATATTGGCTAAAATAAGACCACGGGAAGTTTCCAAACAAACGCAGAGCATGCATCGAACTAAATGCCATTTGCCAATGTCCATTATATAGGTATACATATATGCGATAGGGAACGAATCTTACTGTCGCCACAACCACGACCGAACTTCCGTCTAACCATCAAATTTCACAGGGCAAAAGACCTTTTCCATAGTCCTCCACGTGGGCGTCCCTGTTAACGGCAGTGTTTCAAACCGCTGCCGGCCAAGTCTTAGCGATGAGACAGTTTGGAAAAAGGAAAAAGCTGTAGCCTGAATGGCTGACCAACACCTAAGCGTTTCAAGTTTAGTAGGATGACTTGCGTAGTTGGACCTGCAACGTAGTTGTGTGAACTTTAGCACGTTTATTAAAGCATCTAAAGCAGCTATCTTCCGAGGCCATCCCCTGAATGGGGTTAAGCGACGTGCTGACAAATCGTCCTTGTAAGAACCACTCCAAGTCAAGAAACGTGGAACAAAAGCCTCGGATTGGACGGATCAACAACGACGACCACGCATACGACTAAAGGATTATTCTTTCAGATCCTGGAATGTACGCTCCTTGAACAAACCGGGGGCCGAGAAGGCCCTCCTTCAACAGGTCGAAAAGTACAAAGTGAGCATTACTGCAGTCCAGGAAACAAATTGGCTTGGCAGCGAGATCAATGACAGGAAATCGCAAAAAATTTTTACAAGTGGCAAAACATCGGGTCGCAAGCAGTTTGGAGTAGCATTTATAGTAAACAATCACCTCAAGCCGCATATTACTAACTTCAAACCCTTAAATGAATGGCTATGATTCGCATTAAGACTCGATTCTTCAATCTCTGGCTCATCAATGTGCATGCCCCCACTGAAGTTAAAGAAGACGCAGTAAAAGACGATTTCTACGCCCGCTTTGAGTCTCTCTTCGACTCACTTGGACTCACTTCCAACAAACGACGTCAAATTGCAGCTGGGAGACTTTAACGCGAAAGTCGGAAATAAAAGTTGGCAATGGGGGACCACTGGAGGCCACAGTCTCCATGAAGAATGTAACGACAACGGCCAGCGACTTATCGACTCCACCTGCAGAAGGAATCTAGTCGTAAGCTCTACATGTTTCCCGCATCGACGCATTCAAAAGCAGACCTGGAAATCTCCAGATGCACACACCGTCAACTAAATTGACCACGTCCTCATTTGCAGGAGATGGGCGTCTAGTGTGATGGATGTCCGCTAGTATCGAGGAGCAAACTGCGACTCAGATCATCACTTGGTGAAAACAACCTACAGATGTAGAATTTCCTCAGTGCACCAAACGAGAATCAGCCCTTCTAAAATATTTGCGGTTGATAAGCTTCTGAGCAATGCTACGGCGGTGGCGTATACTACCGCCCTTGAGGAAAGACTATCGCCTATGCTACACAACATCAGCAACACAGGCGTCCATGGGTTCTGGGAAGAACTCATCAGAGATGTCGCAGAGAAAGTCGTGGGATATAAAGCCCGGAGAACGCGAAATGCTGTGGTGTGAGACTTACAGGGGCATATCACTAGTTTGTGCGTCCTATGAAATTTTAACTAAAACTCTGGATAATAGAATAAACCCCTACGCAGAACGAATCTTTGGTGATCTGGTCACTAGACAACCGATAGGGTTTTTTATCGGTTCTTCCCATAATGAAATCAAAGTATGTGCACAGAAGCACGAAGCTCCGCGTATACAAAACCATTATATGACCGGTTTTATACTATGGCTGCGAAGCATGGACTCTAACTCAACCCTCGAGAAATATGCTAGACACTTTTGAACGTAAGGTCCTGCGGCGAATTTTTGGGGCGGTTTGCGATCGAGATGGATGGCGCATCCGGTGCAACCATGAGTTGTATGAACTGTACGATGAGCTGGAAGCTTCGAAAATCTTCAAACTACAACGACTGCAATGGGCAGGGCATGTACAACGAATGGACGATTATCGCATGCCAAGGAGAGTAATGAACGCACGACAAGTCGATGGAGCCAGACTGCGAGGACGACCGAGATCTCGTTGGGAGAGCTCAGTTTATGTGGACCCCACGCAACTACTGGGCTTCCAAGATTGGAGGGCGCGATCACGTGACCGATATAATTGGAGGACAACGATCCAGGCGGCCAAAGCCCGACGTTGGGCTATCGCGCCACGATGATGATGATGATGTTATGGTTTGGTAATTTATGTAAGTGTACTCCAGGAATTTATTCACCGAATGGATAGAACAATTCATTTATTCTGTCATTTTTTCGTCCACACCATGGAGTTAACTCGTAAGGAGCTGCCTTAATCCATTGGGGAAGCGGCTCGACCATTAACTTAAATGCATTAAATGACGCGCTCAGTGGCCGTGTTCGTTCGGTCACCGCTCAACAGTCTATAGAATTGAGGCAACAAGGCATCGAAATGCCAGAGATGTTGACGCACCCATGCCTCTGGAGGGGTTAAGCCATTTTACATAGCATCAAATATTTAATTATGAGATATACAAATATACTTAAAATTTCATGTCAAAACCATTCATCCCTCAGAATACTCATAATTAACTTATAGGTGAAATTTCAGCGGAAATATCGGTAACGATGATGTTATTTGTGTAGCAACTTTTTCCGCAGTCTTTCTCTGGAGGAGGGAAAGATGTTGAGCCCGGTTCTGTTTCGAAGCTTCGCTTGAAAAATTTTAAATTAAATTCCAAATCGGTGTTAAAAGGGGATACTAAGATTGGCGAGGATATGAGGCAACTATAAAGGGTTGGAGGCAATTCTGCCAATATTAAATTTTGGATACAGCTTTCTTCACTGTCTGGTTACTGGGTTTTCACCTTTTCAAATAACTCACTTCACTGTCACTTGACAGTTTAACTAGGGAATGACCTAGTGTACGAGGACGGTATGATGGCTGCCGCGCTGATTCACTTTTGACTAAAAACCTCTATCGCATGAACACGTAACACGCTTAAAAAGAATTCTAAGCAAAACGAGAGGACTTTTTGCGCAGATTCACCACCTTTCAATATGAAAGAGATTTGAGTAAAAAGAACTTGAATCTTTTGAGCTTTTTTTCCTTTTTGCCTTTATTTGATAAAAAAGGTGTCTAGCTTGACATTATGGGAAAGTATGGATTTCAACTTCTTTAACCTATCGACTTATTTGTACGGTCAAACTAGTTTACTTACTTTCAAGCATCCGGGGTTTCAGCGATATCCACTTTTAAATAATAAATAAATATCTGGCGCCACAGTCCAATTTGAACCATGGCCTCGGGATGAAATAGCATCATCTCATTTTCTATATCGTGACGGTATGTCTTGTGCAGATGTGTGTGGTCAGCAACACGCTCAACAGTGTTATTTACCCCATAAATGGGTATTCATTTAACAGCTGAGTGAGCACGTAAACATGTAAATCCCCTTTTTTATCGAAAACTTCCGCTTTCAGTAGGAATCGAACTGGGGCCCAGCGCGAAGAAGGCGAACGTGCTAACCGTTGCGCCATCCGGACTACAATCCACTTTTGAAACCCCAAAATTGCGTTACTGTTTTAGACCGCCCAGTGATTAATTGGGATTAACCACCATCAAATTTGATTTCGCAGATTTTATTTCGAGTCTAAAAACTATGGATGCATTTCGAGCAGTTTTCCGCTCATCTTCAGCAACAAGACTCAACATAATTGATGAATTTCGTCGTTTTTTTTTTGCCATTATTGCCTTAAAATTAACGCAGCGGCTTTTCAACACATCAAGGTCATACTTTGCTGTTCCTTGTCATGTCTACACTTAAATGCCAGTCGTGCATATACGACGAGGTGCAACCAATGCACTAATGATTAATAATGTGTAAACGGAGTGTACGTTTCATTGCAACAGTAATGTCTCTACTTACTATACATAGATGAATTATTGACCGTCCATCGATTGATTTCGATAGCATTAAAATTATTAATTGTACTACTGACGATGTGATAAGCGCACAATTGCTGTTTGCTGGCGTAAAAAAAGCCTATTGGATTAGAAATAATGTTTGCACACTTGGACCACGGTGTGGAGTAATTCGGATAAAAGATCCACACCACATACCCGTATTTGTAAGTACATACATTTGGGAAGTGTGTTGATCAGATAGATAGATACATGGGTCGTGCACTTGATCAAATATTGCTCTGACGCAATATTGTTTATTTACACAACAATGCAAGAGTGAGTTCAGTTGCAGTATATTTGGCTCACGACTTGTCTGATGATAGTATTGGAGTAGCAAACATTTGTCATTAATACGAGTATGTACTTACAGAAAGTGTGTCCGACTGAAAACAACTTTTATGCTAGATTATACAGGGTGTCCAAATATTGTCGCATATAAACTTCACCACGATTCCGCATGCATATTGTAAACAAAAAAATTTTAAATTTTTTTTTGGTACAATGCAAATTTGGGGGGCAAAAGAACCCTTCCAGAGTCCTCTGGAATGGCTAACCAAGCCAACCAAGTTTTGCAGTCAAAAAGATTTGGTAGAGGCACATAACGAAGATCATCCTGAACGGCCAAAAACATCAGTGCGTCTCAGGAAGTAGGTGAACGGTGCAGTTGCAACATAGTTGTGAGAACACCAACACGTCACACCCAGCTGAAATATCATAAGAAATCGCGTTCAAAAACACCATTGGAGAGCTACCTGCGCTATATAAAAAAATAGCTACTGGCGACTCTTAGGACACCTAAGGAATAGTTGGGACGCTAAGCGACATAAATCGACGCCACCTTGCAAAATATGATAGAGAAATGCCATTTGGTACGTTGGTGGGGCCCAAACTTTCAATTTAAGAGATAGAGCCACCTTGGACCCCGCGGCAGAGCGGCTGTGCGGGCGAAAAACCGCGAAATTTGAGCCCTTTTTTTAATATTCTCCTCGTAACATCTAAACGGAGCCTCGTATCGAAAAACTTAATAGGTTGTAAATTAAAGAGCGTCAAATTCTACATCCAATGCATTGCTCAAAGTTGAAATTTGGTTTAGTAGTATAATCAAAATCGATGGTCGAAAAACGTCACTTTTTGAGGCTTTGGAGAAAAATCACACTATATCGCTTTTCAAGCTCACATATCTCTGTAACGGATACTCCAAATGAAAAACCGAGCAAGTAAAAGTTGAAGATATTTTGATTTCCGGTTTAACGTGCTCAATACTTTTCAAATCGGTTCATTTTTAGTGTAGTTGTGAGTGAAAATGCTGGAATGCTTTCTTATCGATTCCAGCTTTAATAGCTCTATTTCGGTAAGTATAGTAGCTGAAGTTCTGTTTTAGTCTCAATTTACAGATAATTAAATCTTGTTCAAAAAGTCTTTGCTTGACAGCTTGGCTTGATAGCTTAGGTCATAGTTACGCTTTTTAGGGTTTTGTAGAAAAAATAAAACCCTTATGAAATCAGTCAGATGTCAGCCTGTTCAAAGAATATCTCGAAGAGTTGAAGCTACAGGTATGGAATTTGGTAGAAATATGAAGGATTACTACAATTTGTGTTATAAGGCTTTTCATTAGTGGTCAAATTGCAAGGAGGGACAGTTATTCGCCGCTTAAAGCACATATATGCAAATTTCCAGGATGACGGCATATAATTAGGATAGCGACGTTAAATATCCAGGATGTTGATATCCTTAGGAAAAAGTTTAATAATAGTATATTTTGATAATTTGATTTGCTACTCTCTGCATATCCCGTAAGTGACCTTAAGAGAGAAGAAATAATGCCAATCCGTTAGCAACGGGTGCAGGTATCTTGTTATAGATACAATTCGCATGTACATAGTCATAATTAATCAACTAGTCAAGAATAAAAAACAATAAAAATTATTTTTGTCCGCTATTGCCACATTGTGCACCGTCGAGTCAGTAAGCGGATAGATTTGAAACTGATTTGTTTTGTGTTTCGTGACAATGTGTTACAGTTATCAGAAATCATAGCGCGTATGATAGATGCTGATTGTTATTTGGTGAGTTTGAAGTACACCTGAAAAGGGCATCCCTTCAAGCCATGAAATTTTGGCAGGCTGTGGAAACTCAGCAACATATTCCATCTCCTGGAGATTGGGGGTGGAAACTAGAAGTAGAACGTTGGCTCCCATTACGGATAACAGCGCCGGGTGCTGCAAGGGCATGTGCCACTCTTCATAATCTGTAAAAAATGTGAATATCTTTCGAACTAATGGTCGCATGGAAGTGCGGTTAGTTTCATTCTACTCAAAATGATCGAATACATTAAGAGCTATGTTAAAAGTGGCATAAAAGCTTTTTATTTTTAACTTATTTAATACGTAAGCTTATTTACTTAATCACAAAATCTGGAAAAATGTGAATATCTTTTGATTTAATGATCGTATGGAATTGCGGTTGGTTTCATTCGACTCAGAATTACTAAATACATTAGGTATCAATCTAAAATAGGCAGAACAGCTTTTTATTTTTAACTTATTTAATAAAGCAGCTTATCAAACTAATATCTTTTTTTATTTAAATGAGAATATCTTTTGAACTAATGATCGTATGGAATAGCGGTTGATTTCATTCGACTGAGAATGACCAAATACATTAGGAATCAACCTGAAAATGGAATCAAAGCCTTTTATTTTCAACTTTTTTTATAAAATAAATATTCAACAAAAAAAATAAAATCTGGAAAAATGTGAATAAGTTTTGAACTCACTGTTGTATGGAATTGACTTTAGTTTTATTCGACTCAAAATGATCAGATACATTAGGAAACAGCTTTTAAAAATGGCATCAAAGCTTTTTATTTTCAACTTATTTAATAAAGAAGCTTCCTTAACAAATCCAAAAATGTGGAAAAATGTGAATATCTTTTGAACTAATGGTCATATGGAACCACGGATAATTTTATTCTACTCAGATTAACTAAATACATTAAGCCAACCTAAAACTGGCATAAAAACCTTTTATTTTCAACTTACTTAACGAAAAAGCTCATTTAACTAATAAAACAATCTGGAAAAATGTAAATATCTTTTGAACTAATGGTCGCAAGGAATTGCGGTTGGTTTCATTCGACTCAAAATGACCAAATACATTAGGAACTATCCTAAAACTGGCACAAAAGCTTTTTGTTTTCAACGTATTTAATAAAAAGGCTTATTTAATTAATAATAAAATCTGGAAAAAAGTGAATATCTTTTGAACTAATAGTCGGATGGAAAAGAGGTTGATTTCATTTGACTCAAAATGACCAAATACGTTAGATACCAACCTAAAATGTCATATAAGTTGCTTGAACTTTGAAATTATGGAAGAAATTTAATCATTTAATTAACTAATTTTTTAATTAATTAAATTAGTCTGACAAAAAACTTAGCAAAACTTTTATAAACAAGGTTAAAGTATCTACGAATTAAGGCTAAACCAAAACTTTTAGCTGTTATATTTTATATATCGAGATACAGCTATTAAGGCTCAAATCGCTAAAAAACCATTTTTGCATTTTCACTCACAACTACACTAAAAATGAACCGATTTGAAAAGCATTGAGCACGTTAAACCGGAAATCAAAATATCTTCAACTTTTACTTGCTCGGTTTTTCATTTGGAGTATCCGTTACAAAGATATGTGAGCTTGAAAAGCGATATAGTGTGATTTTTCTCCAAAGCCTCAAAAAGTGACATTTTTCGACTAACGATTTTGATTATACTACTAAATCAAATTTCAACTTTGAGCAGTGCATTGGATGTAGAATTTGACGCTCTTTAATTTACAACCTATTAAGTTTTTCGATACGAGGCTCCGTTTAGAAGTTACGAGGAGAATATTAAAAAAAGGGCTCAAATTTCGCGGTTTTTCGCCCGCACAGCCGCTCTGCCGCGGGGTCCAAGGTGGCTCCATCTCTGAAAATGAATGTATAGGGACCACGAACAATCATACCAAATGGCATTTCTCTATCATATTTTGCAAGGTGAAATCGCTTAGCGTCCCAACTAGAAGCAACTCGTGGCGCGATAATGTCAATTTGTCTTTCTTTCTTATTATCCTTGATAAAGAAGCTAGAAGCTAATATGAAAAATAAAATATGTAAAATAAATGGAAATAAATCCATCCTTCTATCATACATTGTATAGTATGTGGATGAAGCCATCTATCGGTACTATATGTAAACAGAAAATATAAATATGTAGATGAACAGAATATACTCGTACATAAAAATAAAATCCAGATTGTTTGTCTCAAAACTACATCGCAAAACTAAATCTTGATTTCTCAACTACTATCAAGCCCAACTGCTTATCGCCGCTCTCCCAACGACCCGGACTCTTCCAAACAGGTGAAATGAAAACGTGATTGCAGTTCCGCCTGAATAAGAATATCGTTCTGGTAACTATTGCCGTAAGATGTGAGACACTCATAACGCAGTGTCAAGATCAAATTTAAGTTTGTTTAGTTAACTGATACCTTGAAAATTAACGTCACTTAGAGCTTAAAGACGATTTTCAATACTGTGTATAGTTCAAGGGTGTATTGGGAATATCCAATGCAATGAATATGGAGTAAGCACGAAGCGATCTTAACGTAACGGTATGCTCGTATATAACTACATTCATTTATCGATCGTACCTATACCACTTTTGGATCACATTTCAAAGTAGATCCGTGTTTGTTTTGTATATTCTGCAACAATTGTTAGATGACACTTGAGTGCCTGCGCCTATTGATTTTCATTTCGGTCAAAATCCAAAAAACAGATTATAGTACAATCAAATTAGGTTTAAGCTGGAACAAAATTAGCCTAAAGCCAATCCTTTTTTTTTTGTAACAGATTATAGTACAATCAAATTAGGTTTAAGCTGGAATAAAATTAGCCTAAAGCCAATCTTTTTTTTTGTAATCTGTAGTGGTCGGAGAGTTTAAAACGTCGAGTGCATTCCATTTCTGGGATTTCTTCTTCCAAGAGTGACTACGACAGAGTAATTGGGCCAAAAAGAATAAATATAAAGTCACCCATTACGTTTCCGATGATTGTAACTAAATTCGATGTTAACTAGAAAAAATTAACATAAGGCCAATTATTTATTTTGTAATGTTGGGTAGGGTTCAGACATTCTAAATCTCATTTGCAGCAAAAAAATATTGTTAGGAAAGGTCCTAAAAGGATCATTTTCTTTTATCGGGGATGGGCATGTGGGGTGGGGTATCCCCTTTGATATGGCAAGTGGATTCCATCGCGTTTAAAACTCTTTCATCTGATCAATTCAAATGTGGACGGGATTCGGACCCGAAACGCTGGTAGTCAAACATGAGACTGATGCCTCAAAACACTGCGCTACCGGTCGTCCAAGCCTTTTGTTTTTTCTTACCTTTGCTAAAAACACTATCACCGCAAAAAAAAATTACCGTTGAATTAGAATCCGGTATCAGGACATGAAAAAGGGTTATTTAAATTACAACTACTTTGGTAACCCCGATGTTTACCAGAATCGCTTCGATGTCCACGTGACTCACTCTTTCGAATGCGTTCAGCAATGCTGCAGTAGTTTTTTAGCACAGGATTTGTGAGCGGTTAAAACTTTATTGCCTTGTGGCAGAACTTCTTTAACCAAGTTCAATATGCGGTTATCGCCCGTTATGGTGGCCGATTCTAAAAGCGTCTTTAATGCCTTTTCTTTCAGTTCACGTTGTGAATGTCTCCTAAACAATTTCCCAAAAATAAAACAATCGCCTATTTTAACATAATAAAAGGAAAATTGAATGCGTAAATTTTGAAAGTAGATTGTCCGCTGATACTCAAACAATTGAAGTTTTGTGGCCACTGGCTTCAATACCCAACACCAATTTCCCTCTAACTTAAACTATGCCTTAGTGATACACAGATTTTCTCAAACATATCCTGTGGCGCGCGGCGCATCGAAATTCGTTATACTAAAAGTCTAGGGTATAAAAAAAAACAGAAATGGAGTACTCGACGTCCCCTTTGATATAACATATAACATGCGATAAAAAAAAATATCATTTTTAACCCTTTTTGGGAGCATTCCGATCAATTTTTTTGTGACAAACTGAGTCTGAGACTTTCGGACCCCTACAGATTGCTACAAAGAAAAGAAATGGCCTTACGTTTTTTTTCTAGCTGACGCTTGAATATGGATAATTTGACCATACTATTAACATCACAAGCTTCTTGACGTCTGCACATAGAGGCAAAAATGTCGATGGTTTTATTGTACGTATCATCGATACCTTTTCAAATTATCTTACTTATCTTATAATTATCCGAAAAGAGAAGCAAAAACTGTGCTCCAATTAAAAACTTCACCAAATTACTTCACAGTGTATGACTCTATTTTCTCTCTTGGGCATTTTGACGATCTCAAGAAAGCCATTTGAGACGGATGAACTTGATGCAAAAATCTTCACCGCTTCATTAGAAAATGAACTTGACCACCGCAACCAGCGTGGTCAGTGGTGCACTTCTAATGTTAAATTTACAGTATCAGCTCATGACTTGTCCGACGTTAGCGATTTCTATTTGATTTCATTTTTTTGCAGATTTTTTTTCACAGTTTTCAAGTTTTCGTAGTCTGTCCGCTGAGCGTTTTTTTATTTTCGGATCACTTTTCAATTTTTCTGCACGGAATTAGGAAATGTGATCTGGTCTGCACTCTGCTGCACTAGAGGGAATCGACAACAAAATAAATAATGGTTAATGTTATTGGCGAACCATTTACTTGTACATAGTTGAGGCGTCTGATTGGCTAAAGATAGTGAAAACGGTGCACCTGCATTGATAAGGAGAAATGAAGCTAGATTCGATAAAACATCGGAGAACTTGCAGTTTGATGCTGTTGTCTACTTAGTTGCACCGTTTGTTATCTGTTTCAATGGAAAGACTTTTCATGATGAGAAAGTGCTTGCAATGATCCGAAACTATTTCAATTTCAAATGAGTTCGGCCACGAGCAATCATGTGCAGGTACACGTGACAAAAAAAGATACAAGAAGATGATCTAATTTTTTTTTAAATTCACTATTATACTGGTCGATTCGAAATTTATATTTTTGTTGAAAATAATTGGTAAGAAATTGTAGGCCTGCCTATTGGATCGGTAAATTGCAATTTAATATGTATATGATTTACACTTGTAGTCAAACCACTGATCTGGTCAGATTATCTGATAAGAACTATCGGAAACTATAAATGTGAGTTTCAGATCAAGTGATCTGGCCAGATGAAGTGATCTGGCCAGATGAAGTGATCTGGCCAGATGAAGTGTTCTAGCCGCAAGTGTGCACCTTACATAATAACAGAAAAGACGTGAGGTCGTTCATCGGAACGCGACATTTCGCGCCGTCATAGGTTGCCTTAATAATAGCCATAAGCTTCTCAGGGATGCCTCTCCTGCGCAAGGCCGCCCATATAGAATTCCGGTTCTTACTATCGAAAGCCTTTTCGAAATCAATGAAAAACATGTGAAGCGGAGAGTCGTATTCAGCGCATTGCTCGATGATGATTCGCAAGGTGTTAATGTGATCGACACAGGAGAATCCGCATCGAAAATCAGCCTGCTCTTCATCAATTGTGCTTTCTAAGTGGGCCTTTAGTCTTTTCAGGACGATTTTAGCTATTATCTTGGCTATCAATGGGAGGGATTCCATTTGAAAAGATAGTTGAGATCGGGAATCGGTTGGTAGGAAGTAAGTGGAAGCATTATTATGTATTCAAATATGCTTTCATATTGATTGACACAGTATATGAACACCAATTCAAATAAAAAAAAAAAAACTATTAGACCTACAGTTCAGTCCATCTAGAACCGATAATCACCGTCTTAATGTCTGGAAATTAACATTGAGTCGCCTAATGACCATTGGACCGTTGGTCATGCAAATGGACCTACCAATCGTCCATAATACACTAATTTGTTTAACTTCAAACTCAAATACTATGAGGAGACCCCAGTACGTGATCATAAATTCCTAACGGTTTCGCTGCGCACTAAATAATAGTCTTTAATATGTAACAGAATATCGGGTTGGCGGCGGCATCCATTTGTCCATTATCCATTGCGCTCAATCGCGTAATGACTAAAATATCACCTAATGTGTTATAGTTGTTAATTATAGAGTGTGGCGTAGACCTCAGAGTGTGTTCGTTAGTAACTCTTAACGGCCATACCCGCACCTATAAGAGCCAGCTATGAATAATTTCTCTAATTATTCCTAGCCGTGAATAGTTTGGCCTGCATTCGGCACAAATATCAGTTCAGAGCCCATCCACTATTCAAATGGTCTTACTGTCTATGTCTAATGAACAAATTACTTGCCACACCAAGAGAGTACTCGCGCTATGACTATGGGTCCTGGGCATGGTCTGCAATATTCATAGCGTGGTCACTTTTCAATTTCAGACCATTCATAATGGTAGCGTACAGTGCAAGGCAACAAGTGATGATGGTATTGCGCTGATTCCACCGTTTGTGTTATCAATGAACTCACAAACGCAGCGCACTTTCTCCCCGCAACACTGTCGAGTTCAAGTGATTTTTTATAAGTACATACTCGTATGATGTCTATGTACACCTGCCAGGTGTCTTCATCATTTGCATGAAAGTGACATACCGCCTTGTGGTTCAAAAGAATTTCGCTCATCGTCTTTTAGGGTCCGGACGACGAATTGGCTGAAAAGGAAAAAGACTACGAAATTTAGCCTGAATACCTGACCTAATCGGAAAACAATGGCATCGAGAAGCACATTGTA
Organism: Chloromyia formosa; assembly: GCA_964017055.1. Classification (NCBI taxonomy): domain Eukaryota; kingdom Metazoa; phylum Arthropoda; class Insecta; order Diptera; family Stratiomyidae; genus Chloromyia; species Chloromyia formosa. The sequence goes on from OZ024816.1 coordinate 19,113,531, forward strand.
CCTGCTAAAGATTGCATTTGAGGGCAGAACAAATATTTTGGCTTATAGATATAATACATGATTGGGTGAGACATAGCGTTTGCCTACAAGCACGTGACAGAGTAAGAAGAGTAATTTATAATGTTTGTGAACCTTTAAATTAGCAGAATGACGGAATTTATGGGAGATACCCTCTTCTGGACGGATATTAAATGTATCTTGGCACTGTATATATATTCTAAGCTGAGACGAGTTTAACTTTTCCTTGCCGTTTAATCGATCGGACGTCTTCCCTGCTGATAACATTAAAAATGATCAGCGTTTATGAAGTCCTTGAGACGGCTAAGATATTCGATATCCTTGAGACGTATAACCTTCATTCAGTGATATACATACTTCTAAATTTTCGGTCGTTTATTTAGAGGATGACAAGTATTCTTCTACTGGAAAACTACAAATCATTACAGACAGATGAGTATAGGTAAATACGGCTGTAGTTTAAAGTTTCTGTTGTTCATGTTCTAGATGGATTTAAGGATAGCATTCGCGTTGTAAGATTGTTATTTTATTTAAAAGGATGATTTTAAGTTATGCTTATGTTTGGCAGAAAGTTGTGTTGCGTGGTCCATGGAAACTTGAAAGTGTCATTGGGGACGGAGGTCAAAGTGACGGAAATGATCCAGTAATGAGAGGTGCCAAGTTTGACAGCTGTCAAAGTAGAGGCTCCTTCAGCGAGCTAAGCGACGGCATTAGGCGATAGGTGTAGTTTGGTTGGTGGACGGCTAACCTGTCCTTGCACTCGCATCGAGGTCCGGGTGTAATGGGACCCTCGGCCTCTGGTTTCGTGCCACCGACAGACCATTACTCATCAGGCACTGCCGTCGATCTGCCGGTGAACGCAGCACTACCAGACTATGTTGCATTACAGGGCAGCTTCTATTTCGAGGCCTGCAATAGAAGCTGAGGACAGAGTGCGCTGCAAAAAGGAAAAAAGGGAACTGGGTTCCCGAGCTAGCCGGCAGCCAGCTGAATCCCACTACACACATTTGACTAAAATTTCAAGTTACTAGCTTTATTTATTTTTTATTTATGGGGCAATCGATAGCGCAGTGTGTTGAGACATCAGTCTCATGTGTGACTATAGGGGTTTCGGGTTCGAATCCCGTCCACGACGACTATCGTGGCCATGGATTTGCATTAGGTGCATGCTGGCAACTGCATTCTCCGAAACCAGTTTATTCCGGAGAAACATCAACTATACCACATGGAACAGTTGACACGCTATGCCCGAAAAGGTGTTAGGGCAATTGAGAGAGAGCTTTATTTTATCGTAAGTTATCGCTTATTTTAAGTTTCATTTATAGGGGAGGTAGGGTTTTCTTGGGTCGGATCTGGCCCATCTTTAATGAAGCTGCACAACTTAGCTTCCGCTGTTTTCCGACAGACGCCTGCATTGGTGAGGACTGGTCAAAGTACGTAGTTGAAAAGTGACACAAAGTGAGTTTGGACATCTGTGAACTATCGACATTAGTAAAAGTTGTTCGCATTTTTAATAAGATTCGCGATTCGAAATGTCTGTTTTCATGCCAGGTTCTCGCCATTTGCGGGAAGTTTTGATCTTCTGCTTCCATTTGGAAAAAAAAAACTGCAGCTGGGGCTTATCGAATGCTCTCAGATACTTACGGTGAGGTTGCTCTGAATGACAGAACATGTCGTGAGTGGTTTCAACGTTTTAAAAGTGGCGATTTCAATGTCGAGGACGTGCATTGTGGTGGGAGAGACAAAATTTTCAAAGACAACGAATTGGAAGCACTGCTCGATGAAGATTCATGCCAAACACAAGCAGAATTAGCTGAATCATTGGGAATGACTCAGCAAGCCATCTCGGAACGCCTCAAGGCAATGGACCTGATTCAGAAACAAGGAAATTGGGTTCCTTACGAGTTCAAACCGAGAGATATTGAACGGCGATTTTTGCATGGTAACAACTGCTTCAAAGGCAGAATCGGAAAAGATTTCTACATCGCATCGTAACCGGCGACGAAAAATGGGTCCGTTACGATAATCCCAAGCGCATTTAAAAATATAATACACTACTGGAACCAGCGAGAAATTATAATAGAAAGCACTAAACTAAATTTGGGCTTTGAGTTATGCATTAGAAGGAGAATTTGACGTTTTTTAATTTAAATTCTATAAAGTTTTTCGATACTGAGCACCGTTTAGAAGTTATGAGTAGAATATTAAAAAAACGGCTCAAATTTGTCAGTTTTTCGCCTGCAGAGCCGCTCTGCCGCGGAGTCCAAGATGGCTCCATCACTTAGAATTAACCCTTATAAACCTGAATTTTTTTTTTTTGATAATTTTAAATTTTTTTTCTATAAACAATGTGCAACTACTTCAAGTAACCCTTATCACTTTTTTTTCTGAAATATTCACACCATTAATGTCCTGATAAATCTATCCTTCTGGAAGGATTACTGGAGAATGAAACATTAAACCAAGATACAAAGGATAATATTTATTGAGCATATAAAAGCGATTGACCCGAGAAATTACTAATCAATTATAAGTAGATTTAGTGTGATACGGCATAAAACAATCAACATGTAAAGTATGATTACATTTTATGGTAGCTTTTTTATTACACAACCAACAAACAAGTTGTTGTTTTTTCCCTGAATCTAGTGTTGGATAGCTACAAATCAAATGGTCAATGCCATCAAATCTAGTTTCAACGTCCAAAATTTTTCCTTTTCTTCCACTTTTATGAATGATTCGTTGATTGCTCCCTAAGTGTCACCATACACTGTCGAACTGGAACTCGAGCACGAGCCTGGTACAAATGTCCTCTGACACACACATACACTTCACATAGGTGTGAAGAAAACCGGTCCACTTGTACTAGGTTCGTGCTCGAGTTCGAGTTCGACAGTGTATGGTGTCACTTAGATTGCTAGAGCTACTTTTCTTCTAAGGGTTAGGTGGTCAACCCTTTCTTCTTGTTCAGTTGCCACGCATTGTTTTCGCAGACTTCAATTAGATGGGCAATCAATGGAAAATACCACTTTTTGCCTCTAATGCTTACTCTCTATTAGGATATGTTCTGATCTGCTCGATCCGTTCCACCCATTTTCAAGTTGTAAGTCTTTATCGCAGTTGACTGTGGAATAGCAATTATTCTCTTCTTTTTCCTCGAAAAGCGGTTTGCCTTGGCTAGTGGATGGACTCTGTCAAAGTTCGTTGCAAGAGACACTATATTGTTGTCATTCCAACGTATAACAGATATCCCTGTAATAGCGATGTTTTTTTGCACTATGAAAGTCAAAACTAAATAAATATTATTACTTATTGCCTTTACGAGCATGCCAGGAGACTAAATCTTCCTCATCACGACTTCTGTAGGAGTTGTGGCGATGTGGAAGAGGAGGAGACCGTTTTACATCTTCTCTGTCATTGCCCGGCCTTGGCTGGTAGGAGAAGAATGTTTCTGGGCTCATGGGTTTTCTACGATCTGGATGACCTTAAGGATATGACCGCCACACGGCTCAATCGTTACATCGCCAGCACAGGCTGGTTAAGATTTCATTTCTTTCGGGTCTGTAAGAGGAAAATTTCGTCCTGTACGATTTGCTCGTATAGTTCCGGACGGCATAATATTGCGTACTTTTAGATCGAACAAGAGATCAAATGACGTGAAGAAATTATCAAAAAATAATTTGTATTGTAATTTCAAGAGAGTGTCGGCGTATGACATGACAACTGAATACCCGAGTCCCTTTTCGGCATACTTTTTGGAGCAAGTGTTAGCCCCTTGGTATGGTTCTAACCAACTGAGACAACCAGTACTTGGGGCACCACACTAGAATTTGAAACCAAAACGTGTGGGCTTACCTGAACAAAAATTATATAAGTGATGTTTTGAATAATTTTTAGGGCTTGACTGACCTCTAATAAATTACTTTGCCCCATACCTCCCAAAATAAGGGACCATGGATTCATCGACGGAGTGAAATTCCTCATGTGGAGTAAACTCGTGGAACCTTTTATTCAGCCTTATTTTTGCAAATCTGTCCGCTTTATCCAAATTGTTATTGTCGCAGACGTGTAGATTCGACATAATGAATTGGAATCTATCTCTTAAAATAGCTCCAGAGACAAGCTCGTTGTGCGCATCACGTTCTTTTTGCTAATACCATCTTGTTTGAAAAGCGGAATTATTTTAAAATAATTCAAATTGTCACCATATTTCAAATCCCTCCAGAAGGATCATAGGGCTATCTGGGTTGTATGGGGAACACCAACAATCATACAAAATGGCATTTCTCTATCATATTTTGCAGGTCAAGTCGCTTACCGTCCCAACTAAAAGGAAGGCACAAAGAGTAACAATGAAATTTGTGACAGCATTAAAATGCAGCTTGAACCTTCCCCCAAAAATCAAAAATACCATTCCGGAAGAAAAACTGGGAGAACCTCGAAAATTTTAAGGCAATGTGACCCCTCGACAGAAACATATAAAAGTGCATTTTTCTCCGTTAATACAACATCTAGAGGGTCCAAACTTGCAGTTTTCCAAATGGCTCTAACTCAAAAACTACGGCAGTTAGAGAGTTGAATGGTGCCTTAAAATGCAGCTTCAACCATCCCCCAGAAAAGAAACAACCACTCTGACCGACAGAGTGAAAAACCCCGATATTTTCAAGGCGACCCCTTGACTGGCACATATAAAAGTGCGTTTTTCTCCGTTATTACAGTTCGAACCATTATTTCTGTCCCTGTCTTGTTGATCGCAAGGAAATCTGATGTCATCTGATGACAAACATCTGAACTAACTTTTTTATTGAAAGAATCAAGGCCGAACAAACACCTTTAAAAACGGAATTTAGATTAAAGGAAAAAACATCAAATTCAATTGCTTCTTACTTCCTTATATTCTTGAAATTACCTTGAAACTACTATGTATTAAGTTATTTTTATTTATTTAAAAAAAAAGTACTGTTAGGTGTTAGTGTCTACTTTGTTCGTACTTATAAAATACATATTTGTAAATCGTCTTTCAGAAAAACATGTGTGTGGTCTAATTTACCCGTTTAGTACAAGCACAACAAATATTTGGACAGAATAAAACAAGCATTACAAATTTACTATAAAAGCCATTTGCTAGATAGTTTTCGGCATAGCAGAATCACAATTTGATAAAAATATCTTTGATAATCTTCCAATTCCGTGGCAAACCAGTAAGGACTTAAAATGAAAATTGCTTTTATCACGATTGCCCTATTCGTGCTAGTCGCTTATAGCGAAGCTGCTCCAGAGGAACCTGCTACCAATTTGAAAAATTTGAATAATTTTAATAATCTGAATACTCTGAATAATGTGAATAATTTGAATAATGGAGAAACGCGTTCAGCTTCCGATAGTGATGAAGGCTCTGGTACTGAAAGTCCCGAAAGCTCTGAAAGTTCTGAAAGTTCCGAAAGTGATAGTTCTGATTAAACTTCTTGAAGCTCCGCCAGAAAGGGATGAGTTTTAGTAAACAATAAGTAAATGAAACGAAAAATATATAATAAAATCGTCAATTTGTTGAAATAAATTAATTAATTTTGTATTGATATATTAATAATACATAAATATTTGTCCCGATTGTATCCCTTGTAATATATATAACTTCACTTTAATTTGTTAATGTTATATGACTACAGCATTACATCTGTTAATAAAAGGAAGTTAAAAAAATGTCGAAACTTGGTTACATTTAGATATGGTCGGGGCTTATATTTATTCCACAGCATTCTAATTTTGTCGTAAAAGGCGACCAAATGTATAGTAGTTGATGGATGTGTTTGAGAATTTAGATCTCTAGATTTTATCATGTTATCTAAGCAGTACGGCGAGTCTGCTTACGAATATGTCTGGCTGTAAAATGAATTGGCCAGCGGATTTTAAAAGCGGGGCAGATAGCTCGCGTCCAAAACATCACTAATCATAATTGGACTTTATGTGATCATTAAAGTTTGTTTGACGTTGAGTTTAGTACAAATTTTTCAGGAAAACTAATAGCTTCCGGATCACCCTCAACTATCAGAGGGCATGGGTTAATGTAAACAGTTCTGCAATTAAACTTCAAATTTTGAACTAAGATAATATTTACCAAATTATATTTGCTATAGTCGTCTCACAATACTGAAATCTAAATATATATTTAAAAAGTCAGTGATCACGTTTTGCTATTTTCATTTTCATGGCAATTCATTGCACTCGCATGAAGGTCTTGGAGGTGTAGTTTTCTTTAGAAAAAAAAAATACTGACAAGCCTATTGTGTTTGCTACTGTTCAATTGCAATTGTCCGAACAATACGTCACGTAATATTCGTGAATATTGCTTGCTACACGTACGAACATAATGCGGAAATTATGTTATGCCTATTTGGAATACAATTGAATCTAATTTACTGGTAATATTGGAATTTTCGGGTTGAATAGATATTTTAAATGAAGTATGTATGTATTTTAAAATGATGACAGTGTGCTCACAAGGACTATATGTCTGTTCTGCGTGTCATAGTTACCATGCTACTGACATGTGTTAACTGCGACCACGATGTGAGCCAAAGTGGAAGCAGTATGAGCCACAAACGCAGTTTTTTAATTTAATAATATTACCCCCGATTGATATTCTTTTATTCCTATTCCGGATCGTCTTGTCTTATGCAGTTTTTTTTCAGTTTTTCAGTGAGAATCATACATAGATGCTTCTTGTATTAAGAGTAATTATATCATTCAGAAACACAGCTGCTTCAGAGGGAAGGTGCTGTCATAGAAATCGCATTCAATTAAATAATTAGCTCATCGTAGTATACTAATTCAGTAGCGTTATACATCGGACTTTACATCAGATGAGGTATGCGTGATTTTTTCAATGTATATTGGGCCAATGTACAGTCCAAGTTTTTGACCTCGCGGGCCGAAAGCAACTTTGTCAAAAATCCAGAAAACTTCAAATTTCCGACATTTTTTCTTTTTTTACCAATTTTTACCTTCAAGGCCCTTTTTTTTACGTTTAGATCAATTTTTTTCTAAGTAGACAAACTTTTCCACAAATTAAAACAAAAATGGTCTTCAGCAGAATAAACTATTTTGTTATCGCTGTGTGCGCGGTCTCATAAACCACCGTGTGTTATATTTTACTGACTGAACCATTTAGTTTTTCTGCGAACTAAAAGTTTACCGTGTTCGCGAGCTCTAAAGGAGTTTGATGCTGCTTCGATTGTTGTCTGATGGTGCAGCCGAACGAGCTTTCCGTTTTTTCTTTCAAAAGTCCGCTACTATGAAGCGTCGGACATCCAGGGCTTATTCCGGCAATCTGGGTTTGTGCCAAGGATGGTATTAGCGCTATCAATGTACGCTTTTTTACGGCATTCTCGTTTTCATTTATGTAACTATCTGGGTGACTAGTTATCTCAGCTGCTTTTTGAACAAGATGCTCGTTATATTGTTGTAAGAAAGCTAGATTCCTTATTCGAGAGAGGTGTTGAATTTGCGGCACCTGGATCTTTCGTCGCTAGGACGGGGCACGGCTGCAATACGCAATTGAACCCATCTTCTTCCCATCCTAATATTGGAGCCCTTCTTATTTCGCACGTCTAGGAGATAACTCTTGAATCTTTTACAAATAGCTAAGTGGTCGATCTGATTTTGTGTACTGCGCCGATCAACAGAGGACCAACTGATTTTGTGGTGGTCCTTATGCTTAAATATAGTACCACCGATGAAGAGACTGTGAAAGTTGCAGAACTCTACAAATCTTTCACCGTTGTCATTACGATCACCAAGACCGTTTCTCCCCATCACATGTCTGAGCCCATTGTTATCAGCGCCAACTTTAGCATTCAAACCATCCATAACCAGGCAGTCCTGTCAGGTGTTTTATCGCTGCTGGCGGGATTTCGAAGTCTCCAGCGAAGTAGGCAGAAGCGATGGCTAGCTGCTAGCTGTGACACTTTCCATGGTAACCGCCACTAAATCACTAATGGTAAATTCTGAAAGACAAATGTACTTAATGCTATTCTCCAGAATGATGCGCGACCTGGGTTGGCTGGCGTTCCAGTCATATATAAGGTTAGCATTACTTATTGAGAGCCATTTAATAATTCCATTATGTAGCCAGGGTTCTTGTATCAAGGCTACTCCCAAATTTGTTAATGAGAACCTGGCAGCTACAGTTTCCGAGGCGGCTTTGGCGTGGTGTAGGTTGGCTTATACCACGCCAATACTCAGACCATTAGTCTGAGTCATCGTCCGAATTAATGCTCACCATCGGGAACACTTCCATAGAGTAGTTGGATGGCCGATCAATCTCCATGGTTGATGCTTGGGTGTCGGATGGCATTGTGTACGGCGCTGATGATATTGGGGCACCGGAGAAGATATACGAAGGGGCAGGGTTACTCCCTATGTCTCTGGGTGGTATTGCTTTTGTCGGTGGCGCATCGGCGAGAGCTGTGGTCGAAACCACAACATTGGAAATATATGTGGCCCCATGAAAGCCCTCAGCCCTCTGTGTTGAGCTGTCCTAAGAGCGGAGATTTACATTTTTTTATCATATGCTAATCCAAGTCCTGGCACTTACTGGTTGGATTAGGGACAAAAGCGCTACCAAAAACCAACTAACCGCTGGGAAAACAAAATTCATATCATCCAATTTGCCTGCTAGACATTGCGTGTGTCCTGGAACGACTAATTTTCAGCAGACTAGCTGCTGTGATAGAGGAACAGGAAAACACGTCGCAGCGATTGTCTGGTTTTCGAAGATCGCTCTAATGGCCACTGTGATCACGACAGTGACAGACCTACGAAAACAGGCGCTGGACGATGGCAAATGTTATGCAGTTGTGACACTGAACGTTAGCATTGCTTTTGATTCGGCAAACTGGAAATGCATTCATTTGTCTTTGCGGATGATAAGTTTGCTTGACTATTTGCCGCGACTAATACAGAGCTACTTTTTGTGTAGAATAATGCAGTACGAAGCCTGTAAAGGACGAATAGAACACACTGTAATAGCAGGCATTCCAACAGAATCCGTACTCTGCCCTTTGCTTCGCAGATGATATAGCTGTGGTCGTTGTGGCCAATCATCCTTCATACGCTGAATTGTACGCCATCCCACCGAGGCAATCACAACTACCAAGTTGTTGTTGAAAAAGTAGGACTGGAGCCAGCTGTGAACAAAAAGCAGAAGCCCTCTGAGGATTAGTGCCGGAAGCAACATCATCATTTCAATGCCTGAAGTTAGGTATGATTGACGTGACACTGACATTTGGAGAGCATGTCCAGTGCGTATGTGAGACGGCTGCAAATGCTACTGTTACTTTGGCAAGGATGATGTCAATTGTGAGAGGACCACGACCGAATAGACGACTTCTACTGTCTCTCTCTCTATTCTTCTGTAAGCGTTGCCCGTTTGGATCGATGCGCTTGGACACCCTTGTAATAGTCGAAGAATCAGCTCTGTTTAACGAAGGACTACGTTGAGAACAACATCAGAAGAGGCTGTTTATGTTGTTGCGGACATGATCCCCACAGAAATTCCAGACGGACGAAATGAACCGATTGGACGAAAATTGATGTTTGGAGACACCGGACTCATTTAATGCTCGCAAAAAAATAAATGCGCGGGTCTCTGAGGAAATGGCAACAGCGGTGGGATGATACTCCAATGGCAAGCTGGACACCAATACTCATCCCGGAAATAGAATTTTGGCTGAACTGCATGCACGGAGAGGTGGATATAGGAAGTACCTACACTGACTTAAGTTGGCTGATTGATTCGCCTTGTCCGAGGTGCCCAGTAATAGCGGAGGACCCGGAACATGTATTCTTTCAATGACCAAGGTTTACAGGAAAGCGCGAATCATACAGCCTCGTTTACATATGAGCAATCGTGCGCGAACGCTGTGCGCGCACGGGGATTAACTTGCAATGGGTCGTGTTCGTGCGGATAAAATTGTGCGCGCACGCATGCTCCTACCGTACACATATGAGCTTTCGTGCGGGCACGATCGCTCATATGTATACGAAGCTTTTGAGGTAGTACTTGGCAAGTGACCTCAATCCACAGGATATAGTGGAGCACATGATAAGTTTTGAATTTATCTAACTTAGGAGGCTGTAACTCCCATAATATGCGACATCCATAAAGAACTGAGGAAAGAGGACCAGATATGAAAAAGGACACAACGAAATAACAGCTAATTAGCCAAAAGCCAGCCATGGAACGCATATCCAAGAGCTAGTTCAGTTGGGAGGATAGTGGAGTAAGAGAGTAAGTAGCACTGACGACGAAAGTCGCATGTCGCTGCCGTATAATTATCATTTGTTGTGGACAGTGTCTCCCGAGTAATGAGATTTCCCCCCTCTATAATAAAAAAGGGACGAAAATTGGTTGGGAAGCTTCAGATTTTTTGAACGCGAACAAGCGTTATCAACAAATAGCAACACTCGCTTATCACTCCGTCACATCTGATTATTGAATATCACTCGTTTATAATCTCTACAGTCATGAGAATAGGATGAAAATCAATTGCGAAGCCAAAAAGTTGTCCGGCTATTAGAAGTTTAGTTTGAAAAATAGCTAAAAAAAAGCGTGTCCGTATAAGGGAACCTGATCTATTTGAAAACATCCAAAAAATGGTCGGGACTTAAAAGTTTGTCTGCTAATAAAAGCTGCCCGGTTATGGGAGGTGTCCGTACAGGAACCGTACACTGTATACTAAAAATTCGATTTAAAAAAGACATCTTAAAAAAAAATGGCCCTTCAAGATCGAAAATGATAAACAATGGAAAAAGGTAAACTATTTTACAGATTTCTGGCAAAGTTGCGTTCGGCCCTCGAGGTCGAAACTTGAATTATACTTCCCAACGAAACGTCAACTGGGCCACATGTAACAGCTGACACGCTATGACCCACAAGGAGCTAGGGCAATTGAGTAGTAGTTGAGTATCTTAAAAAAATCTCTGCAAAAAATTACATATATGGTACATGATTCTATGTAAGGAACCCTCTCTTACAAGCAACAAATTTCCCGTGTTATAGGCCCATTATGAATATATCGCCTCTAATTCCCCAAGTGAAATTTCGACTTGATGATAAGTACGTAATGAACATATGATGATGATTAGGTTATTTGTGGAAACCGCCAGAAATATTTTGTCCCCCAATATCCAGCCAATTTTCAATTAACATTTATCAGATGGACGGTAAACAAAAGTTTTTACTTTCTACCGTCAAATCGCATTGTGTGTAAAAAAGTACGATTATTACACCATTGAATATAGTATCGAAGAAATTTCGACCTTTAACATTCACTCTCATTCCAAGCATCAATCTTCGGCCATTAACCTGACCAATCCGCCACACTCGTATGGCGGACGCTGCAATTAATTACTATTACGGGTAATATCCGAAAACATTTTGCTCTGCAATTCTTCCGCCGCCTCTACACTGTCGCTAATAATAAGTTGTGCTCGGTTTTATCGCATTTTTGGCTACCATGTGTACCGGCCATTTAGTCGTCTAATTTGTACTCACAGGCATCATTATTGAATTGAATACACGCAGTGTTGTTCGTCAACTTGACAGAAAGTCGAGACAAAAAATATATATATATATATATATATATATACGTAAGTCACTTCTAACAAAAGACCGCGTCCTGGGTCGCACCGAAGAAAGCGAAATTCATTACGCGACTCGCGATCCCAACTTACACAGACACGAAAAAGGCGTGTGATTCCGTCAAACGAGTGAAAATACTCATTTCGAAGCAAAGATCACAGAAGCGGATAACCCCATCGATGTGTCAGGCGAAAAGGAAGCCTCTAATTAGCGTAAATTTATCTGCGACCAACGCAAACTTGTGATTTGTAGAATCAACAAAACTAATAGCCATGTCCCCACATAAATTTGAACTTAATTGCTTACAACATGTTAATTCAACCAAAAAGCTAGACGAAGATCGATCCGTGAAAAGAGTACCTGAAGGCCGTAGCGCGGTGCAGCATCTTAATTACAGGGAATTAAGATTTTGGGTGCGCGCTGATCTAAAGCCCACCAACAAATGTTTTAAGCGGAAAATACTCAAAATTTACGGCTAATTATCTATTTGCCCGTGGCGATTAAAACGAATCTTTTGGATATAGACAAAAACCTTTTTGGTATTTTTTTTATAAATGTTGTTGGCGTCTTCCATTTCGGATGATTTGAAAATATTTTCACGAAATAACTTGCCTGGTGGGCAATATTATGTATGGTTAAAAGGCAAATAAAACGCATTTGAGCAACGCATGTGGGCATCTTGCAATGTGTACGCGATTAGGTCAACTGAAACGAATCAAACTAATGGGAATTCATAACGAAAGCTTCTTTTGGAGTCGATGAAGGTGAATCCAGCCAGTATTGAGTATCATTGAAGATGAATCCATTAGAATACCTTCGGAGGTTGGCCACCGACGAAAGCGATGGTGGGATGTTGGGCCGCGATAAGATTCAGCAGAAGTGCCTCGGTAATGGGTTAACAACTCTGACAAAAATCAACGAATTTTTGACCTTCGCGCTCAAAATAAGTCACTGGGAAAGAAAACGAGAAAAATGCATTCTTCTATTGAAAACGAAATGCTTTGGCGCCAAATATCAGCCTATGCCGAGTCATTAGAAACGAAAGATTTAAACGAGTAACTCGATTCGAATTTCATCATTTTCTTGAATATATTTTTTTTTTTGTATCGTGGTTTAATCTGAGAGATCTATAGTATATGGCAACCAGATTCAAATCCAATCGGCTTAAATTCTTGCACGTGTGGGACTTATTTAAAATTCATCCGCCGCCGCCAGGTACACTACGAGTATCTGATGCGTGCATATGTCCCATTTTGAACGACACCAAACGGCAGATGAAACCGCCATTTCTGAGTTAGATATTACCCAATGCGATTACGATTATGATTATGAGTTTATGTGACTGAAAATTAATCTAACCCAAAATGCCAATGGGTGATGGTTGTCTTGTGCTTGTTATTCATTTCATCGCGTCATCTTTCTTTTTTTACACGGCGCTATCTACGTAACTATATCTAAAGTAATGCGGCGGTATAAGCACGGGTCGATGGGCCGTAATCTGGCCTACTATATTTTGTATAAGCCAGAAAATTTTCGGTTTAAGTAACAGTTTGATAGTCGCATATTGAACAATTCACAGGTGTGTTATTCAATGAAGCACGGCTCTGTGCGGTATGTACTTGTAAAAGTGATCGATACCTTTTCCTAATCAACTGAACAGATCATAAATAAAAATATTGTAATGAAGAATGTTTGATTTGAAGGGGTATTTAGGGGTTATCAATTTTCAAAATGAACAGTTTTGGTTCACAAAATGCTAATTCAGACAATAAGTCGGATTAAGTGAAATGGTTTGTTACTATCGTTTATCATAAATTTATTAATAATGAAAAGCTGTCAAATCTCTCTCCAGTAAAAGATTTCAAATTAACAATCGAAACGTGTCGCTGTTTGTAGCAGTGGGTTGTCTAGGCTTTTTTTCAATGTAGGTAGCACACGAATAGTTTTGCGCTGGGAGCTGAAGCTTCGTCATCATTTGCAATGGAGTGATCGTAGGCGCTAGCTGCCACCAAAAACTATAGGGTAGGTTAAGTAGATGGGCTGCTGCGACAACCTCAGCTCACCTGACCTGAGCACCTTAACAAACGCGCTGACTCAGAACACGACAAGACCATGTACCGTCAGGACACCGAAAGGGGAACAGAAACCGACATGGTGGTAAAGGGAGCTGTCTGCCTATAAAATACTGCGTGGACATAAATTTAAGGTAGCAAAAAGCTCCAGGACAGAATTGGATGAATTGAATTGAATTTTACTTGTGTAGAAGACAACCCAGCGTACACAAGAAGGAGCTAAGGAAGGCTAAGAGAAACTCATGGAGGCTATTTTTCGAGCGTATGAATGGATCCAGTGAGGCGTTTAGACTCCGGAATCCTGTCAACTAACACATTAATGCCCAGCTAAATTCAGAAACCAGATGGATCCTGGACGGGCTGTAGCGAAAAAGTATTCAAAGTCCTGCTGGATATTCACTCTCCTCACCTTTCCTAGTTCGTCAGTGGTCACTCAACGCATTTACACACAAGAGAACGTATTGACCTCATCTCACTCAAATCACAATATTTCCAGGAGAAGGTGCTCTGGACGATATTCAGTTTCGAGCCTTTTAAGTTTTGCAGAATCAGATGGGGTTATTCCGGCAGATTTACAACACACGGCGGATCTTGTTGTCCCTTGGTTAGAATCCATATACAAGGCATATCTGGAATTGGTCTGTATTCCTCTTATGTGGATGGAAGTCAACGTCATCTTCATCTCAAAAGCAGGGAAAAGTTTGCACGTGGTCCCTAAGAATCTCAGACCTATTAGTTTGTCCTTTACCTTATTTAAGATGCTTGAGAAACTAATTGGGTCTCATTTACGTAGTACCAGTACCAGAACAATTGCTCTCGGCTTCAAAGCAAGTCTACTGTAAGGGAAGATCGGCGGATGCGGCTTTACACTTACTTGTTAGTCACATTGAGAAGTTGTTGCTATAAGGAGTATACTATGGTCAATTTTCTGGATATTAAGGGAGCTTTCAATGACGTCAACCCTGTGGCCATTAATAGTGCACTCTCATGGCTTAACGTGGATGCGAACCTAGTTGAACTAATTGATCTGATGCTAACATCTACGGTTATTTGCCCAAAATTGGGCGTATCCTCTCAATGCAGGTTGTGTCTGTAAGGGAACTTCAAAAGGTTGTGTGCTCTCTCCTCTACTATGGAACATAGTGGTCAATAGATTGCTTTTGAGCCTGGAGGGGATGGGCTGCAAGGTAACTGCTTGTGCGGGTGAAATTTCGATCGCCGTCTCACGTAAATTTCTAAGCACTCATAGTGAAGTAACGCAGACTACTTTCAATGGCTTAGTTAACTAAGGACTGCGGGGTTGTTGTCTATCAATCCAAGCAAAACTCTCTAAACTGCCCTAACCCCTTCTGGGGCTTAGTTAACTAAGGACTGCGGTGTTGGTGTCAATCCAAGCAAAACTCTCTAAATCACCCTAACTCCTTGTGGGGCATAGCGCGTAGACTGTTCCATGTGGCCCAGTTGACGTTTCGTCGGCATAAACTGGTTTCGGAGAAAGCAGTTGCCAGCATGCACCTCCTGCACATCCATGGCCACGAACGTTGTCGTGGACGGGATTCGAACCCGAAACGCCTGTAGTCAAACACGACACTGATACCTCACCACACTGCGCTACCGGTCGCCGCAACCATGTGCTATTCACAAGAAAACATCAAATTCCTCCCGCAGAACATTCTGTTTTAGGGGATGTAGGACTGGCCTTCACGGATAGAGCAAACTTTTTGGATATACTGGATAGGAAGCTCAACTGTAAGCCAAACGTTCAGGATAAATAAAGCAACTGTAGTGCTATACTGCTGCTGGAAGGCTACAGGAAAGACATTGGGGTATGTAACGAAAAAATACTCCATTGGCTTTATGCTGCATGGAGTAGTAGTTTGGTGGAATGCCCTACGGACTGAGCTGAATCTCACATAGTTGGGAAGGATAAAAAGAGCGGCTGATTTGGCTATCGGCGGGGCCCTCCGCTCAACCCCGTCCGCGGATCTAGACATAATGTTTCACCTTTTCCCTTTGGACATTATAAGCGAATAAGTCACCGCAAACACGGCGATCTGCACACAGGAGGCAAGTTAGCTTGCCAGATCATACAACACCAGTCACGCAACAAACCTTAAAAAGTATTTACAAACCATCGTTAACGGACTACTTCACAGCATAAATCACGATCAGCAAAAATTGTACGTGCTTGACCCAGACAGTTCTTTTACGATTCATTTTACACATGAAACTGCAGAAGATAGCGATGATCAGAAAACGAGTGATCTGCTGACACTCTCCAGTTCCTCACTAAGTGATATATATATCATCCAATAGAAGAGAAATGTCTAAAACGTCTGCCTGTTCTTAGTTACAAAAGTAGGTTCGCAACCCGCATTACACTGTAGAAGGTTAAGGTTAACTAATAAGGTAATAAAAACAACAGCCCACCTCGTTCATTTGGGTGCTAGCTTCCCCATAAAATATGGTGCCCGTTCGAGCCGCAGACTGATGACAACAGAATCTTTATCTCTTTATCGTTGAACTCCGAAAGTTGAAAGGTTGTAGCACACTCCTATCCTGTTTGTTTCAGCTTTTCTACTTTAACCTGGCGTTTAATATATAAAACTGTGAAATCTGTAGACCACAGGCTCCTTAGGATATCGTGAACAATGCAGGGCTCCTGTACCACAGCGATATCTTCCCCGCTGTTAGCCAAATGAAAAAGGAGGGTAGCTTAGTCTACTCTAGAATGATGCATATTTACTTGTAAAAACCTTAACATAGAACGGGTAATGACAATTATCCACAATTTTGACGTTTGCCTCCTCAACGTCGGATTCACAAGATTCGTACGTCATTCAAATTTGCCAGACCGGAATCTAAAAAGATACTGTCACCGACATTGTCACAACAGGATATCAGACGCTTTCGGAGGAGATGGCGCCAAGCCACGATTTACCGCCCTCTTCACATCTTTCTTATAAGCACGGACAGTCACACTGCTTACGGTAAGACAATTGCTTTAGAAGCGCCTAAGATTCAAATCAAATATTTGTTGACTTCAGACAGATACACGGCAGCCTCGACTGGACTGCATTGGTTAGAATCCTGCAGTATTTCGAAATACCACCAAAGTTAGTCCGACTGGCCTGACTCTGGAATACAGGTCCGAGTTGCGCTTAAGCATGCCGAGGGCAATGTTCAACGTGGCATCTGAATAAGTTATTCAAGTACTAGCTTGAACAGGTTTAACAACAAGAAAGCTACCACCAATGGTCATAGCGACAAGCCTCCTAATTTCATCTGACTTGTGAGGATGCATGGAAATTTGTCGAAGACACGTGTTAAGGCGAACTTACAGCTTTCTGTTAACACGGAAACTTTTCACGTGCTACTCCAGTACAACAGCACAGACAGTATCAGGGAGCGAAATAAGCCCAGCTTATTCTTAATACTGAGCTAACTGATTTTTGACAGCACGCCGAATGCTCAATTTTAGCTTGGTTGATACGAGGAGCAGTGTCCTGCTCCGTACTACCATTTTCGGCAACAATGCTACCTGGGTAGACGAATTGGTCGACCTTCTCCGCCAGTGTCCATTGATACTGATAGGAGGAGTTAGATTTCTTTTTTCGCAATGGCGGGTTAAGAACCTTGGTCTTGTTGGCGTTAATCTAATTTCCTATAAAAAACTAAATTCACAAGAGAAAAAAAGAAACGATATACCCAAATAACAACAAAAGCTGGAATCCATCAGTTAAACGTGCGGTTCATTGCACTGAAATTCACACGGTCAAGTCATTAATTTTCACATACGTGAATATACTCGTATTTGTTAAATATATTGACCTACGATTGATTTTATGATCATTTTGACGATCCGGATACAAATCAGTGGTTATGACGACTATGGTAGTAGATACACTGGTCAGCTACTTGTGCCACCTTGCAGTGAACTTATATGCATATATAGACAGCGTAAGATTGGTCCATGGCAGACGCGGGCATCCTACCGAATACCGCGGCTACCAAAACTGAATCATTTATTTTCGTCTGTGTATAGTACACAAGAATGTAAAAAAAAATAAAAAATTGGGTGGTGTCTGATGGTTTTGTGGGGTTTTATGATGTTAATTCATTTTACCGCAAACGCGGCGGTTCATTAAACCATAGTTGAATGGTTTTGATGGAGGCAACAACAGTCATTAGCATCATTCCGAAGACATGGCTTTATTCATCTTCTATGGGATCAGATTGGTCAATAGTAGTCAATTTTTCCAAGTACGCGATGTTAAAATTGGTTTATTGGTTTGACTAGGTAAATGTCTTTGACAGTCGGTAGAATAAGTATTAGAAATTCTAGGAACAAGTCAGTAGTGTTGATAGAATCATTAAAGCAACACCATCAATTGATAATTATCATCTTTGTATCTACTAAAGGTTATTCTGAATCAGATCACGATCTTTTCTAGGGTAGCGTTTTTCCAAAGCCTGGGCAGATGTCCATTAATGGAAGAAAAATAGAACATAATTAAAAATTTAAATTAATTTTAATAAATTTATGATCAGGTAGCAGAAAGTGGCGCCCAACGTTCTACAAGTGGAATAATCACCCATTTTGAAGACTATGCTTTACTCAGTTGCCCTAACCCCTTTTGGGGCATAGCGCGTCAACTGTTCCATGTGATCCAGTTGATGTTTCGTTGACATAAACTAGTTTCGGAGAATGCAGTTGCCAGCATCCACATCCTGCTCCCCCATTTAGCCGCCTACCTGCGACAAGTCGCCTCGAACACCAGTGGGAAGACTACATAAACATACATGGCAACGAACGTCGTCGTAGACGGGGTTCGAACCCGAAATGCCGGTAGGCAGACTTGAGACTAATGCCTCTATGCACTGAGCTACCTTCTGCCACAAAGGTTGTTCCTTCACGTCAAAGTAATTTTTAGAGAAATTTTTAGACCCCAGAGAAATTTTAATCTTAAATTTTTCAAAATAATGTTTGGGTTACGATATTTTCATGGCCCTTTAATTAAGGCATGGATGCGCTCGGTGGCCGTGTTCGTTCGGTCAGCGCCCTACGATCTAGTGAATGGAGGTTCCATCCTCGGTGCGAACAAAAATCTGCCGATGGCTACTAAAAGAACTCCCACTGCGCTCCGAGCAGTATAAAGACGGCGCGGGTAGGAAGTGCATGCTAGCAATTGCACGTCTGAAAAGTAAATATGCTATCGAACGTCAACACGGCATAGAAATGCAAGAGATATTGCAGTGCCAATGTTCCCGGAGGTGTCAAGTCTGTTACGTCCAGCCGTTGAGATGTTTTCGACATGATATTTTTTGTCATACTTGGTTTCATTCTGCACACTAACTGTAGCTTAGCTCGGCGATGCACCGAGCATTTTTTAGGGTTTTGTAGTAAAACAAAACCCTTATGAAATCGGTCATGCGTCCGTCTGTCTGTCTGTCTGTCTGTCTGTCTGTCTGTCTGTCTGTCTGTCTGTCTGTCTGTCTGTCTGTCTGTCTGTCCATGGAATATCCCACGAACCGCTGAGGCTACATGTATGAAATTTAGTGAAAATATGTAGAAGTACTATAATTCTCTGGAGAAAGTGATGCATCGTAATAGGTCAACTTTGAGGGGGGGTCCCCATAGAGGGGAAATGAAGGACGAAATTTTTTTTTCATTTGGTATAGGCAAGTGGGGTATCGTAAGAAAGGTACCGTCGAGTACATTTCTTTTCTG
Source organism: Chloromyia formosa (assembly GCA_964017055.1). Taxonomy (NCBI): domain Eukaryota; kingdom Metazoa; phylum Arthropoda; class Insecta; order Diptera; family Stratiomyidae; genus Chloromyia; species Chloromyia formosa. The sequence goes on from OZ024816.1 coordinate 19,132,993, forward strand.
GAATTTTCTTCAAATTTGAACAAAGGGGAAAAGAGGGAGAGGGGAAAATATGTGATCCGAGTTTGTCCCCCCCCCCCTTGCATTTCGAAACCGTTATACTTAGAGATGTGAAAATTTACAGAAAAGCGGCATTTTACTAACATAGAAAACTATAAATAATAGAATTCCAAAATCTTATCAAAAAAGGTTAATAATAGTACATTTCTATTTTTTCAGTTAGCACACCCCTGCACCCCTTAAGTACACCCGAGGTCAAAAATATTGATGGCCAATGATAACCAACACCATAGGCAATAATGCCTCTACGTTTCATTACAACCATGTAATATTTAACAATATTACATTCACTTAAAGTTAGGCATTTTTACACTATTCATACAAAAAATACACCTACCGGCTTCAAAGGTGCGAGTACTACTTGCATGTTGTTTTTAGTAGTGCGAATTGCAGTTATTGTTACATATTATGGTTAATCACATTTATGAAAGGGTAAAGATTGGTAGGGGGCGATGTGTGATAATTGGCCAACTGTAACGGGCGGTGGAGGGGAGGGTGAGGGTTAAAATTAAGGTCAAATTTTGTTTATCGACTGGTATAGGCAAGTGGGGTGTTGTGAAAAAGGTAATGTTGAGTTTTCTTTACTTATATTTGAAAAAAGGGGAACAATGAGGGAGGATAAATTATTAGATCGTAGTTTGCCCCCCCCCCCCCCCACCACTTGCATTTCCAGACCGTTACACTTAGAAAAATGAAAACTTCCAGGAAGGTGGGTTCCGAACAGTATATAAAACAGGAAATAATGGAATTTGTATATCTCCTCGAAATAGGTTAATAATAGTTTGTTTCCATAGTTACAGTTAGCGCATCCCTGCATCCCTTAAACACGTCCGAGATCAAAAGTACCGATGGCCAAGGATAACCAACACCATAGGCAATAATATCCGTATGTTCTAAGTTTCGTTACAATCACGTAATATGATTGGGCATATAAGATACTATATTATGGGTCAGACATTTTATTTTTTTATCCATCTAAGTGGTACCAAGAAGAGCAAGGAGCCGATACTGACATACCAAAATAAGTACTTGCTACAAAACCCTCGGATTGCGGGCGTAGCCCTCTATATTCCGGTTTCATTTTGCTCGGTTTCGTTTTTGCAGCCATCCGTATGAGTCTTTGATATCTGAAGGAGTTGTGGTGTGAGGATGTTTCCCGGTGATGAAAGTGACCAGTTAGTCTTTCTCGAGGTTTCCACTGCATAAGTTGTTTAAATTTTTATTCGTCCAAATAATAAGGCAGTATACACATAATTTGCTATTACCTGAGTCAGTAAAATATTGTCACTCCAACTACTCGTACTTCCAAGAGCCAACAATTTATGCGAAAAAGGGGAATAAAATAGTTTGAGAAACTTTTTTTTTCCAGCCTGTACATGGTGGCGCCATATTTTATTTTCGCCCTAGGTGTCAAATTTCCCTCACACGGCTCTTAACGTTCGCCTGCCAGGCAACTCGATAGCGTATTATGTCAGTGACGGAAATGCGTACTATGAATTCCGTTAACTCATAAGCTCGGTACAAGGACCAACTGAGTTGGCACGAACTGTCGCTGTAATTGATCGTGGAATATTGTGATTTCAGTCAAGATACCACATCGGTGTGGTCATTGGACAGTATGTCATCGGAAGGGCGCCAAGAGCCTTCGGCCTCCATATTTCCAGGAACGGAGGAAAGCACGGGAAGGAAATCGTTTTTCATCCACGTGGTGGTTGGGCTGCAATGTGCTAGAGTTAAATGAAGTCTTCCAGCAAAGTTTTCATAGTACCTCCCTCCTGGCGGTGATCGTTGGAAACTCCACTGAAGAACGGAGGCTGATCTGTATTGGGCTGATTGTCAGTAAAGCTATATTTCATGGAAGATTTCAGCTTTCAGTCAATTCCATCACTAATATAATTGTGTTTGTGGCCAGTAGATGCTAAAGTTTCCCAAAATTTCCACGGTGTATGCAATTGAATGGTACAAATGGGCGTATCAGAAACAAAACCATCTTTAACCTTATTTAACCCTTCTGTAATGAAGCGGGCTTCTGATGCGTCAGTAGATTTGTTCCCATAGAAATCTCGTGGCAATCCTATGAATAGAAACAACAACAATATAACCAAAACTGGAAGCAAAAGACACTTCAAACCGCGCACAACGCCAGCTCGAGACTAGCTTGAGAACGTGCATTGTCGAAAAAAGTCTGTACGTGTTACATACTGCTGCATTGCACCTTCAACCACAGCCAGCGACACTTACACTGCTAAGAAACACTGCCGGCAGCAATTCTGGCAACAGCTTCCGCATCCTGACTCTCCAAGGTATATTTACGGATCTCCCTGACGGAGAGGACGACCCGACCTACAGTTTAAGAAAGGATAGTCTAGAGGGTATAAAAATGAACGAAATTATGTACTACTATAATGTACAACGGTTACAAATAAATCGTTACGTACGTGCAATGTCGCCCAATGGAATTAAGTACTCGCATATAAGATATAGAAATGTGTATCTACAGTAAACAGATACGTGTATTACAAAACACTATAATCGCAGTTGAAGGCACAGGTACCTTTTCACGTGCTGTGATCGATAATTTGTTGAATGACTCTTGGGAACCAGCAAAAAAATGCAGAATAAGAAATAAATCAAAGCACCGATTGGAGGTCGATATGATCGCTGAAGTTTTTTTTCTCCTGAAGTACATACTCGTACTTTGAAGAAAAAGCAGAGATACAATTAACGGATCTGTTGCAGGGAAAAATCATTTATCATCATTCTGTTGTTTATCGAGATATTTTAGGATTTTTTTTTTGAGTAATTTTTGTAATTAATGAATTAGTATTTGTTTTATGTAATCCATTTATTGACATGAGTCTTGGTTTGGATGCCTTCCAAATGAATCTACTAACTGTACTTCTTATTGACGCAGAGTATTGTATATTTCAATGAATGATCGAGCATGTCCTATTTTTGTAAAATAACATACTGCCGAAAAGGTTAATTAGCATTGCATATTTAAACACAATACCTACGCATAGTAGAATCATCATTATTATGTTGAGCCTGGACAATTTTAAGAAAGAGTCGAGGAGACGGCTAAACAAGGATTTAATCCAGTTAAATTAATAAAACTTTATCCAGTTTCGGTCGGGCATCTATAGCCTTCCCCGGGCAGTGGATTTGTCCAGCGATACAACACTATTGGAATTTTTCAAAGATTCCTTGCTTATTAGCAATAGTTCTAGAGTTCCCCAAAGGGTGCGGCGATAGTTCTAGACTTTTAAAGATTTTTTTTTTAATAATTAAATATTTGGGTGCCAACTTCACGCGCATCTTTTATCATACAAATATAGTTGCAATGATTGAAATCTATGGAAAATAAAGAGTTCTAGAGTTCCTGACTAATTTTAGCAAAAGTTCTGCAAAAATAAATTTTTTATGAAAAGAAAAAAATGAATTTATTTAGAACGGGTGGCAACCTAACACACTTTAACCAATGCCGAATAAGTCCCATTCATCAAATCAAGTTCCGATCTGTCTCATAAATCAAAAACCCTATAGAGGTGCAGAATTCCTAGGCGCTGGTAATTTATACACCCCCACTCACCCCAAAAGTGACGTAATAAAGATGAAAATGTGAAAAAATACCATACACTCGTTACGACGCTACATAACTCATCAGAATTCTCAAAATTTTCATAAATTTCGATTGCACTCCACAAATAACTTCAAGGTAAGCTCAGAACTAATGGGTACTGGTGTCCTTCATCCCACACCCTAAAGTAACGTGATAAGTATGAAAATCTGAAAAATTACAGTATTCTCGTTTTGACACTACAGAGCTCATCGGAATTTTCAAAATCTTCATAAATTTCGACAGCACTCTACGAATGACTTCAAGACAAGCCCAGAACTTTTGTGAGCGGGTATCCTTAATCCCCTTAAAGAGACGTAATAATTACAATATGAAAATCTAACAAAATAACTCGATTTGACATTCCGAATTCATCGGAATTTTCAAAATTTTCATAAATTTTGCTAGTGGGGGATGAAGGACACCAGCACCCAAGAGTTGTCTGCTAGTCTTGAAGCCTTTTATCGTGTGCTATCGAATTTTATGAAGATTTGGAAAATTCCGATGAGTTCTGTATTGTGAAAGCGAGACTATTGTAATTTTTCAAATTTTCATACCTATGACGTGACTCTGGTGAGTGTGAATGACTGGTGAGTGGGGAATGAAGAATTCACCCAAAAGTCCCGAACTTGCCTTGAAGTAATTCATGGAGTGCTACCGAAATTTATGAAGATTTTGAAAGTTCCGATGAGTTCTGTAGTGTCATAAAGAGTATTTGATAGTTTTTTCAGAATTTCTTCCTAATGACGTCACTCTTGGGGTGAATGGGGGTGTGTAAATTACCAGCACCTAAGAATTCTGAAACTGTATGTGCGTATATTTGGGGCGACCGGTAGCGCAGTGTGTTGAGGCATCAGTCTCATGTTTGACTACCGGCGTTTCGGGTTCGAGTCCCGTCCACGACGACGTTCGTGGCCATGGATGTGCTGGAGGTGCATGCTGGCAACTGCATTCACCGAAATCAGTTTATGCCGAGAATCGTCAACTGGGCCAAATGGAACAGTTGACACGCTATGCCCCACAAGGGGTTAGAGCAATAGAGAGAGAGAGATGTGCGTATCAGGTTACAATCCCTAAATTTAATTTTTCTTAGAAAATTTTTCTTTTGCAGAGCTCTTTCTAAAATTAGTCAGGAAATCTAGATTTTTTTTATTTTCCTTCGATTTTAAGTATTGGAAATATACTTGTATGATAAAAGGGCACGTGAATTTGACACCCAAATATTTAATTATAAAAAAATGTAATTTGAAGCCTAGAACTATTGCCGCATTACTTCGAGAACTCTAGAACTATTGCTAATAAGCACGAAACTCTTGAAAAATTCCAACCTATTGAAATTTTTGGGTGCCAAGCTCCTGGGTGTCGAATAGCACTTGTCGACGAGCGAGACATCTTAATAACAAAATAAATTTAAACTCAGCGCGGCTACGACACAATCCACAGATGTTCTAACCATCCACCTAACTCGAATTTCGAAAATGGGAGGTTTGAGCACCTTTGGATTGCGGCTCGTAAAGTTACAGCTCCTAAATGATCTCATTCTTTGTCACGCGACCACCATCGCGTCATAGCCGTGGAGCTAAAATCGTGAGTAGCCTGTGAGGTAAAATACATATAACTCCTTATACTCTTTATTGACGTCCTTTCTCGTGCGATGAGCAATACATTACTAAAATTCAAATTTTTCACTTTTCAAATAAAATTTTGCTATCTCTGAGGTACGGAGATGATTTTCTTATCAAATTTAAGCGAATTTGTAATATTTTTAAATACTCAGAGATATAACTGACTTTTCTTCAAAAAACATACGACTAGTTCTTTTCCAGATATTTGACAAAAGATACATGTAAGGAAGGTATCTCACTTTTCAAATAGTCTCCAATAATTGAAAAGCATTTTCTCAATGGACTAACTTTTCTATGCGACGCATTATTTCATCATCATCGTGGCGCAACAGCGCGACGTCAGGTTATAGCCGCCTGGATCGTCATCCTCCAATTACCTCGGACAGGAGACCGCGTCCTCCAATCTTGGAAGCACAGGAGTTGTGCGGCGTCTGCATATCCTGAGCTCTCGGTCTTCCTCGCAGTCTCGCTCCGTCGAATCGTCGTCCGTTCATTACTTATTTAGGCATGCGAACATCGTTCATTCGTTGTACATGCTCTGCCCATTGAAGACATTGTAGTTTCACGATTTTCGGAAATTCCAGCTCATCGTATAATTCACACAACTCATGATTGTAAAGGATGCGCCAACCATTTCGGTCGTAAGCTGCTCCGAAAATTCACCGAAGGACTTTCCCTTCGAATGCGTTTAGCATGTTTTCGGAGGCTTGGGTTAGGGTACAGGTTTCGCAGCCATAGCCTAGCACATGCCGTATGATGGTTTTGTATACGCGGAGCATCGTGTTTTTGTGCACATGCTTCGACTTTATTATGGAGAGGACCGAGAGGGAGGTCTATTTTGCTAGCTGTATCCGTCGCTTGACTTCGTTAGTTTCGGTGGCATCCTTTGATAGTTTTCTACCCAGGCATAGGAAGTCGTCTACGAATTCGATTCTGAGGTCCCCTACGTTGATGCTCGATTGTGCTGGTGTCCTGGTTGTTGATTGCATCATTATTCTTGTTTTGTTTTCGTTTATGCGTAGTCCAACTTCTTTTGCTGCTGTGTCAAGAGCATACGAATGTTCTATTGCGTTCGTCCTCTTTTGGGACATGATGTTGATTTCGTCTGTGTACGCTATCAGTTGTGTCGACTTGATAAGCAGCGTTCCGTCCATCGCCCTGCTTCAAACCAGTGCGTCTCTCTCTCTAATTGCCTTGACCCCTCCAGGCGCATGGGCACGTCAACATCTTTAGCATGTTTTTGCCTTGTTGACGTTTCAATAACATATCTACTTTTCGAAAGTGCAGTTGCTAGCATGCACCTCATATCCGCGCCATCTTTATACTAACAAGCTCGGATAACTGTGGGAGTTCTATTAGTACTGACAGGCAGTTTTTGATCGCGCCGAGATTTGATCTCCGAGCTCTAGATTAGTATCGTAGAGCGGCGACCGAACGATCACGGCCACCGAGCGCGACACCAAACCAATGCGTACTTCAAAAGTATTAGTCAACCTGTTTTGGATTCTGACCTATGAGACGGAGTTGGTCATCGTCATCTTTGTTAGTCGTACTAGTTTTGCTAGTGTACCAACTTGCAGCATGATGTTGTACAGTACACCAGGATTGATACTGGCTTATCATCATCATCGTGGCCCGACAGCCCGACGTTGGGCCTTGGCCGCCTGGATTGTGGTCCTCCAATTATCTCGGTCACGTGACCGAGTCGTCCAATTTTGGAAGCCCAGTAGATACTCGGCGTCCGCATATACTGAGCTCTCCCAACGAGATCTCGGTCGTCTAGGCAGTCTGGCTCGGTCGAGTCGTTCTGCGTTCATTACTGTCTTTGGAATGCGATCATCGTCCATTCTTTGTACATGCCCTGCCCATTGAAGTCGTTGTAGTTTGACGATTTTCGAAACTTTCAAGTCATCGTACAGTTCATACAACTCATGGTTGTACCGGATGCTCCATCTATCTTGATCGCAAACAGCCCCGAAAATTCACCGCTAACATATGCCTGTGTCTAGCATGTATCCGAAGGCTTGAGTTAGGGTCCATGCTTCGCGCCATAGCACTGGTCGTATAATGGTTTTGTACACGCGGAGCTTCGTGTTTTTGTGCGCACGCTTCGATTTCATTATGGGTAGAACCGAGAAAAAAGTCTTATTAGCTTACTGTATCCGTCACTTGATTTCGTCAGTTTCGTTGGCGTCCCTTGACAGGTTGCAACCTAGGTATATGAAGTCGTTCACGAACTCGATATTGAGGTCCCCTATATTGATGCACGGTTGAGCAGGTGTCCTTGTCGACGATTGCATCATTATTTTATTTTTACCCTCGTTGATACTTTCGTTAATACAAGCTGTGTGTGATGTATTAACGAAATTCTTTCTTTATTTGAAAGACCCATGCATGCCATAATGAATAGAGTATGACATCGTTCAAATATCCGCCGCGGCTTCGCACTGTGACATGAATCCGAGAGATCCAATTTTCAATGACTCTGCCGCATAGATCCGGCAATGGCAATGGCCTGGGATATATTGACTTTGAGGGTATTGGTCGAATTCGGATTATTGGCATGAACCTGCGACTTCATAAAATTCCACAAGAAAAAGTTTATCCGGGTTAAATCGCACGGACTTGGTGGTCAATTCACGTCACCTCCACGAGAGATAACTATACCATCAAATCGCTTATGCAGAATGTCCATCGTAGCGTTCGCTCTGTGACGCGTAGCTCCGTCCTGCTGGAATCACATGTCGTCCACATCCATATCGTTCAATTCGTTCAGTGCACCAAAGACGCACCTTGCTCTGGAAGGCCAAAAGACGCTACAAATGCGGAAATTGTATAGCAAGTGCATCGAATCGTTTGGAATGATCGTAAAGTGAAGTTGCGCGAATTAGCTGAGGCCGTGCGCATCTCAAAACAACGGGCGGGATACATTTGCAGGATCTTTTGGAGATCAAAAAGCTATCGGCGCGATGGGTGCCGAGTTTGCTGACCGTCGACCAAAAACAGCAATGCGTTGATGATTCACCGGTCGGTTTGGCGCTATTGCAGCGCAATCGAGCGGACTTTTTTCGACGTTTTGTGACAATGGATGAAACATGGGTCCATTAGCATACGCCTGAGTGCAATAGGCAGTCTACAGAGTGGCTGGAAAACCACGAACGACCAAAGCGGACAAAAGACCAACGCTCGAATGGAAAGTTTATGGAATCCGTATTTTGGGATGCGCATGATAAAATCTTCATCGATTACCTGCAGAAGGGAAGAACAATCTCAGGAGAGTATTATGCAGCGTTATTGGACAAACTGAACGATCGAATAAAGAAAAAACGGCCCCATATGGCGAAGACAAAAGTTCTGTACCATCACGATAGCGCACCGTCACAGACGTCCTTGAACGCGATGGCCAAATTAGACCAATTACGATTCGAATTGGTTGCTCACCCACCGTATTCTCCAGACTGGGCCCCCAGCGACTATTATCAGTTCTCAGATTTAGATCGAAAGAGGAAGTCATCGCCGAAATCGAGGAGTATTTCGAAGGCTTGAACGTTTCGTACTACAGAAAGGGCATCGAAATGTTGGAAAATCGCTATACCGAGTGTATCGCCCTTGAAGGGAACTATGTTGAGGAATAAATATAATTTTGCCAAAAAAAAACTAGTTTTCATTGAAAATCCCGGAGCTTTTCAGCCCATGTAGTATACTAATAATAAGCAACAGGTTAAGCAAGCGCAACCAAAGCAACATGGCCTCCACAGCCTGTCAATATTGACCCGGACTTATTGGAAACCCCTTTACTTACCGAGATAGAGCTACTAAAAAACCGCTAAACAGGCATTTTTGCATTTGTGCTACTCTAAAAATTAGCCGAATGGAAAAATACTGGCAGCTACTACTATCTGCAACTTTTATATAAGTTTTCCTATTTGGGGCATCCGTTTCAAACATACATATGTGAGTTTGAAAAGTAATATTGTGATTTTTCTCTAAAGCCTTAAAAATTTTCGTTTTTTTTTTTACTTAATTGGATGGAGAATTCGACGAATAGAAAATCAAAAGGGTCATATTGTTATTCTAAATTTTTTCTAGTTTTCATCCCTTGTGGCGGTAACATTCCACACCAATTTGTTCAATTATTAAAAATTTACAGCTTCTACTGTGCGAAAGACAACGATTTCTATATACCATGCTGATCCGTTAAAGTCTTAAGGGGCTCGAACATAGTACGTCAGTGAATGACTCGTAAAAAGTATAAGTTGAAACGAGCAGCCAAAAAACAAAGACGAGTGTGTATGAGTCGTTTTCTACACTTTTTAATGATTACAGAACAGAGGGTCGTCATGAAACATATGTTCCCGCTACAATAGAATTTAAATCCCATTTTGAATAGTTGGCAAGCCATTAACCCCTTAACATAATCCCAGTCAAGATACGCCCACACCTATATTATGCAAAATCATGTACATGTACGAATCATTGAATTGTGTGCTAAAAAGTTCATTAGCACGGCTGTGAACTCTCGCACCTCTAAATTCTAAACATACGTGGTGGAACACGATGATGGACAAACAACAGTCAAATCAATTAATCGAATAAAACGCCACTTGTCAAAATCGAAGCCCACGCTATTTAACAATTGAACGGTACTATGGATCATGGAACTGAAACCTAAAGCCTGAAGTTCACGTGAAGGAGGATCGACCTTCTTAATGTTATTTTCCGCGAAATCTGTCATCTCTGTGCTCGTTATGGATCATAAGTATTGTATGCCTGAGTACACTTAGATTTTAGGTTCTTGCACATGTGAAGGCTAATTGCTTCACGTTACTAATTAAACATTGGTAATCTCGATTAATTATCGACAATGTACGGCTCAGTGTCAATACGGTGACGTTGATGTCGAGATGAAAATCAGGTGCTCAAGGACACAGCCGAGAAGTTGGGCACGTCAATGCGACCTCCTCACATTTATGTTGGTCATATATGTCGATCCATGGTAAGTCATGCTTGCAGAAGTGTTACGCAAAGTGCTGATCACCACAATGGCTTTGAATCAAGTGGGGCGCTGTATTTGAGCTGAAAGACAAAGTACAGTAAGACTTAATCAAAATTGTCCAGAACATGTACGAGTGTATAATATGAAAATTGAGGTTTTCAAGCAAATTTAAAAAGTACATCGCAAACAAAAGCTTATCTAGACCTGCATCTGTTGTTCATCATCGCCCATCCGCAAATTTTAAAACAATATCCTTAAAAAAGTTTTAATACGTAATGCCAGTCCAGCTGTCATATCTATTGTCACAGGCATGCCATCAGGCCTGTCGGTAGGATGGTGTTGGTGACGGCAGGTTTGATATCTTTGTTTTTTTTTTTTTGTAGATCAGGTGAGGGAATCTTCCATAAGATACCGGCTATATCCCGCGATGTCAGATTTTTGCTGACGAAACCTGAATACCCGCTGTCGTCCTATCGGCCCTGTCGGTATTACTTCACAGGGCTGGGTATGGCTAATCATCCGTCATTCCCACGTGCCGATTTTCGAATCTCTTCTTATTTTGGGAGTTTCCTGTGAATATCGCAAATAGTATGACTCACTGCGTCCCAGTTACTTGCTGATTTCATCATTTGTTCCACCAAGTTCTCTGAATTAATAACTCCACCCAGTTCCCTTCTAGCTTGTCTCTGTGTTCGACGAACCGTGGACAGTGAAAGAGCACATGTTTCGCATCTTCTACGACTCCCTTGCATCTGGAAATGGAGAAAGAGGAATATCGGTCGGTGATTCGATTTTTGTTTTTGGAAGGGAAATCGCGCAGCGAAATCAAAGAGCGCTTGGATGCTGTGTACGGTGACTCTTCTCCTTCGATGGTGACCGTCAAAAATCGGTTTAACGAGTTTCAACGTGGTTGCACGTCGGTTTTTGATGAGCAACACTCAGGTGCCCCGAAAACGGCTACCACGAAGGATAACGTGACAAAAATCCACGATCCCGTATTTGCAGACCGCCGATTGAAGGTGCGCGAGATAGTTGATCTTGCATGAAATTTTGGGCATGAGAAAGCTGTCGGCGCAATGGGTGCCGCGTTTGCTCACTCTGGACAACAAGCGTAACCGTGAGACCACTTCAGAGCAGTGTTTGACGCTGTTTAAGCGCAATCCGAAGGAGTTTCTGCGTCGTTTCGTGACCGTCGACGAAACCTGAGTCCACTGGTACACACTAGAGACCAAGGAACAGTCAAAACAGTGGACTTCGCCCAGCGAACGTGCTCCGAAGAAGATACATGGTACCTCCAGCTCGCGGAATTAAAAGCGTTCTTTACATTAAATGTGACCACAGCAAAACACTTGTCCTCACGTATTGGATGTTTTCTTAGGCCAGTCACCGACATGATTGCCTCAATAGTAGAACGCCCTTCGGAAACCGTACTGTCGGTCCGACAGACCTCCTTTTTTCTCCACGTCGTCCACGTCATTGTGTCCAGTCAAGCGTTCGCCTTTTGCCGCTTTTCAAGAATTTTTTTCCTTTTCTTCTTGCCTGATTTTCTGCCCTCGACTTTTTGTCAATAGTTTGGATCACCTGTCTGTGAGACAGGATCTTCCCTTTTAACTGAACCTCTCTTTGGGGAATCACCATCGTGAAAAGGATCTCTTTTGGTACCAGAACCTCCCTTTGGGAGTCAAATCCCGGGTTGGATTGGGTTTTGCTTTTTGGCCTTCATTTTTGGTGACTTTTTGGGCGGCTGTGCCTTCATGCGCTTAGGGGTTTATAGAGGGTGGTCTCCCCTGGCTCTCTAGTACGCTTCAGCCTGTCGCCTGAGACAGTTTTATATGATTTTTGAGTCTCCTGTCGGTCCTAATTTGTGAGTCTCCTGTCGGTTCTAGTGTTGCTAGGGATGCAACTGGTTTTGTTTGACTATTTCTGATGAATCTGAAGCCACGAAGTCCACAAAAAGCGTGAGCCAGATTTTCTCATGGAGCATGTAGGAAACTGGGGCAATCACTCACCCAGACTCCAAAAACGGATGCTGGAGTGTGAGCCGATATCTTTTCGGAGACGGTGAAGATTAGTTTATCTCTCAGAATACACGATCACTATAGCGTGCGGCAGGCAGAAATTTTGGTGATTTCAGAAGCTCTCATCTGGCTGGGATGTAATGTGACAATTCGTAAGAAACTTAGCATTTCTGCTGATAGTCAGTTTGCAATTACCACTTGAATCTGCTCTATAGACTTCGCTAACAGTTACGAAATGTCGATCGCTTCTTGATAAGATGGGGCGTTACTTTGAAATCACATTGTATTGGATTCCAAGCCACAGTGCATATGCTAGTAATTGTGTGGCTGATGAGTTTGCTCGAGCTGGGACCACTGGGGCAATTGAGGATGGTCGTTCAGACATTGGAGTGCCTTTCGCAATCTGCAAGCGAATTATCAACTCTAACGCAAAAATAAAGCGAGCGCTTAATGGACAGAAGACGGTACGTGTTAGAGCATGAAGAGGTTATGGCCCACAGCGGACCCTGGCCGCTCTGCAGCAATATTATCATTGAACAGGAAGTACATTGGTGTGATGGTGAATGTTATCACTGGGCACTGTCCGATTGGGGAGCACGCTAGAAAACTTCGCCTACCCTACAACGACTTCTGTAGAAGCTTCGAGGATGCTGCCGAGGAGGAGAGTACTTTTCTTTTTTTGCATGCACCTGTCCTGCATTGGCTTTGAGGAGGGAGACTCTTTCTTCCTTCATTTCGAGGACCTAAGGGACATGAGGCCGCTCAGGTTTTATCGGTTTTATCATTGCCGGCTCTGGCAGGTTCTATGGATAGGTTTTATCCTGGTAGGTATCACAACCGACCCTCTGATGGCCTATGTGTTCTGTGTCATATGCGGCAGCCTTTTAACCTAACCTAACTCCTTAATTAACTCTCCGAGTTTACTGAACATATCGGTTCTTCCTTCTTCGGGAGGCATTGTTGTTACAGCGGGCAATGGTCTTTGTTGGAGAAACTGGAGCTTGAGGTTTGATAGCTGGCATTACGTCACAAACCCCTTTAAATCCATATGGGCATACGTCATTAGATCGTATTTCATGCGTCTCTGTATATGGGTGGAAATACGCACTGCCTGTTCCACTGAAACGATTTTTATGTTGTAATTTCACAGGCACTAACTTATTTGATCAAGTGTAGTCGACTCAATCTGAAATCCTAAATTTATTGTCTTATCTACAATAATTCCACACCAACTTGACCTTCGAATATCAATTGAAATTCCAACAATTTTCGTTCAGCATAACTTCGAGGTGTATGTAGGTACTTTACATATCTCTCCGCGAGCATGTTTTTTTGCTTTTGTCTTCCCTGGTGCTTTTAACGGGCAACATTTGTAGCACCATAGTATTCAAATATTTTTGCAACCAATTTAACTATTGATTTAAAGTTTTTTCTTTTCTTCTCGTCCTCTTCTTCTCCGGCGCGGTCAAAGCTGACCCACCTGTCTATCCGCATATTCATGCCATCAAGCTCGTTGATGGACACCGTAGATAAATCAATGAATATGTTGTACGGCTGACATGGATGTGATGTTGGACGGTGTCAAATGTGTTATTAGTAAAGGTGACTATGGTGTAACAGAACACTGACTTCAAGTCCTATAAAAAAACACCAAAACAGTTTCAGTATGACCATGCAATGTCCACATTGTTTGGGTTTTATAGACATCACGTCATACTCGTATTTTCTGACGCTAACACCTGAACTCATATGACCAATTGTCCGTTGGCCCGATTGTGACATGACAAATTGAACAATGGCAACTGGTCAACCGACAAAATGGCATGCAAATCTATCTTAAAATATTGTCCGGTTGAAAAAGATTGGCACACGAAAGAAGCGTTCTTGTGTCAGAAGGAAGATTGAAACGCGGAGAAACAGTTCGGTAGTCGCCATTAGACATTGTCGGACACAATGTGCCTAATTGATGTATTGTTACAGCTGTCGGCTATCCACATGCCATAACGGTTGTAGGAAAAATGTCGATTTGCAAAAACCATTGACGTACTAGTAATTGAATAAATACCTTCATGACATATATAGAGCGAGCGATTAAGTTCTGCAGCGTGTTAATCCACGGTATCAGACTGGGCGCCACTCTAGGGAGATGACCGAACGACCCACCACCGCACCCCGGACAGTCACTACAGGCGACGACTCCCATTGTGAAATGCTTTTAGTCAGCGACAACCTAAATTTTGTGCACCCATTAATGTGAAATGGATTCGAGTCAATCACACGAAAGTTGGTCTCAATTGCTCAAAACAATTTATAAATTGAAATCCAATTTGACTATGTGACACGCTTTATGAAAATTTCTTCGATTCAACACACCCCAAAGACACGTCGCTAATGCTAATGAGGTGTTGAAACCCATTTCCAAATATCATTTTACAGTGCCTACCGGTGTCGAGTTAGTTATTGAACAATATTTTCTTAATTTATGCCATACATATTACACGATCGAATGGGCTTACAAGAGGGCCACCAAATACGGGCGATTGGGCTCAATGGAGCTGCAAGCTAACAAGACGGACAAGTTCAAATTGCTCATGTCGCCACCTTTCATTCGGTTATGTGTTCGCAAATAATGAAATCAATTGTTGCATTTGCAAATAAACATTGAAACAATCACAATCCTAGCGGCTATAAGCTCTTAGCACTATTGAGACTTAATTATTGCTATGGTTAAAGTAAATATGCCGAAAAAGTGACTTATTCGAACAGGGAAGGAGTTTTAACGTGCATATGATGTGAAGTTCGATTCATTTCAATTTAATTTTACCATACTCACACTTGCCTCTCTCTTGTCATATTAGTAAATGAGCCTCTAATGCATGACCACCGCTTGCTTGATGGCAAGACGTGTATTTGTGATGGGAGGAAAGATTCGTGTTCCCAAAAAGCGCGATGAATTTGTGTAAAAAAACATCTAACTATGGCCAATGTAGGTTAGGTTAGACGGGCTGCGTTGCTAAAGAAGAACAAGGCGCACATAGACCTCCGTTGGGTCCGTTGTGATACCCACTAGATTCAGCATAACTGCGCCCCTTCCATTTTTCAAATCAGCCAGAGCTGATAACGAACCGATGAAGCCGACTGACGCCGACATTCTTTAGATCATCCAAATTGGCAACAAAGTAGGATCCAAGGATATCCCTCCAACGTTCTGCGAGAACAGGACAAGAGCATAGAAGGTGAGAGCAATTTTCCTCCTCGTCCCCACAGCTCCGATATTAATCATTGTTTGCGAGCCGAAGTCTGCAGCTTGCTCCCCGATTATGCAGTAACAAGCCCCACCACATTTCTTAAATGTTTTCTACTCAGCATCAGTGTCCCAAGGGATCGTTTGAGATCCAGCTTGGACCACATGTCATGCGACTAGGCATGTAGTGCCACCACTCCATCTCGCGTTGGCCTTTCGTACACCACAGCTTGGGAAACTAATTTACAAGCTGCTAGAGGAATATCTGTGTGACGTATGCACTCCGTGATCTCATTAGTTGTACCCGTCCGGGCCAGTTCATCAGCTTTCCAGTTTCCAAGAAAACCACTGTGGCCCTGTATACAGCACAAAGAAATGTTGAAAATATCTCCCATCCGCATCGGAAGGCTGCAACAGCCCAATACCGTCTTTGACATAACCAGGACTGAAGTAAGCGATTTAATCGTCGGTATACATTACAATATGTCCAGTAGATAAGATACTGTGCGCAAGCCAGATAAGACCTCGGAAATTGTTGTAACGGAACGATAAACTAATATCCTACTTCTCCTAGTATACCCCAGCCCCAACCCCTTTATTAGTCTTAGAGCCATCAGTAAAAAACTGATGGAATCAGATACCAATATGGCGTTCACTGACCACTCACTGCTCGATGGGATCAGGCTTGTAAGGCCTTTGTCGAGCAGGTACTACGGAGAGATGTAATCTGTCCCTTCAGGAATGTCAGTGCTTCCTAATAGGGCCGAGTGGCCTGCGATTGACATAGTCCACTGACCGGAGGTGAACAGCCGTGTTCGCCGCCATCTGCACTGCCCGAAAATGTCCCAGGGAATCAAATTTAACAATGTGCCTAAGGCAGCGGTCGGAATTGTCCTTAGAGTCGCCGTGTTGACAATACATGACAATCTTTCGACTTTCTCCGACAGAGTTCTATATGACATGCTGAGTCCCGTCCACCAGACAATAATCCCATGCATCAATCTGGGACGCAATACCGATACATAAAGCCAGTAAAGCAATTTACGCTGTAAGCCCCATTTCATGCCGATGGCTTCCTTGCACGAGTACAGTGCTACGGTTGCCTCTGTCACCCGCTTCTGAATGGCCGATGTAAGTTCAGCGCAATGACCACAATGTTGACTTACCGTTTGGTCTTACAAATTGGTATTCAATGCATCAGTTGTAGGGTCAGAATATTGTCCATCACGAACGACGGATTCGTGTGCAGCACCCCAAAATATCCAGTTGACGTTTCGTTGGCATAAGCTAGTTTCGCAGAATGCAGTTGGCAGCGACTGGTAGCGCAGTGTGTTGAGGCATCAGTCTCATGCTTAACTACCGGCGGTTCGGGTTCGAATCCCGTCCACGACGACGTTCGTGGCCATGGATGTGCAGGAGGTGCATGCTGGCAACTGCATTCTCTGAAACCAATTTATGACAACGAAACGTCAGCTTGGCCACATGGAACAATTGACGCGCTATGCACTATAAGGGGTTAGGGCAATTGAGTAGTTGCCAGCATGCACCTTCTGCTCCTCCATTTAGCTCCTTACGTGCGACAAGTCGGGAGATGCTGTGGCTTATTATTACGCCCCGCACCACAAGGGGAAGACAGCAACACAAATACACATGACCACGAACGTCGTCGTGGATGGGATTCGAACTCGAACCGCCGGTTGTCAAACATGAGACTAATGCCCCTACGCACTGAGCTACCGGTCGCCCCATCGATTATATGTAGACACGTCAAATTTAGATGGATCACAGCGTTGAATTTTCCTGAACTCCTCCAATTGCCTGTGACCCCCTTTTCCACTTCACTTCCGGACACCCTGTCAACCGGAACTTTAGAGCAAATATTCAGAGGATGTCCTTAACAATTTGCAAAATTTCGTTTTTCTTTATAATCATCCTCTACCGGCCTTCATTTTCTGAACTTCAAGCCGTATAAAAGTTAATTATTTGAGAATTGGAAAATGAAAAATGAAGTCCTAGTAAACATCTTTATAATGATCAAACAGTCGATGTAAAATTCAAGGGCAGACAACCAGAATTTGCAGATGTACACCAGTCAAAACTATTTGACCTTGCACCTTCTAGCCTTGTACCTATTATAGCATGCGACCGTCGCGTCGATTAGACTAGTCTTCAGTCGGTTCGCGTTGCTTTTTGTATTGTAGCACCGCATCCATAACACTTATCAGCTGCAGCTTAAGATACCAGGCAATGTTTCCAAAACAATGAATCCATAAAATTCAATAAAAGTCTACTGGTGGACGAGCTCTCTTAACTGGGGTTAGTCACATAGTACAATCATGAAGACTTTACTAAGCTTTAAGAAGGAATTATTGCCATTATGGGGCTTGTTCATTTTGCGTAGTTTATGACATCATAAACTTTATAGCGGCCCCTGATGTAAATCTTGTCATGCTGAAGCCCATCGTGGCTAATTTCTGTAGATGTAGCCATTGATCGTCCACGGAGTCAGCATACCAACGGACAATTGGAAAGGATTCCGGATGGCGGGGTCACAAGTGTTAAGGAGTCGGCTGGCAAAAAATCGCCAAAATGAGCCTTTTAAACTCTCATAAAATGCCATTGATTGTTGACCATTTGTCAGGAACGGCATTCAAAAAATCTACTATTTAAATTCAAGTATATATCCGGGGGGTGAGAGAATGAAGCTAATCTATAGATCAATTTGCTCCCTTTGAGGGTCTCCTTAAGTCAATCTGCACGACTGTAACTTCAAACATGAGAACGTTTCACTCTGGTATCCCATTAGAGGGCATACACCTGAAATGGTTTATTTGATTCACCGACGATCACCGATGGGCCGAAATGGTCTTAAATCTTTTCTTGATATTGCGATACACGAAGTGAAGCATTCCAAGTACTCTGAAGTTGCTTTTCACAACGGCCAGCACTTCACTTAACAGCTTTATTTTTGGCGTTATCACTTAAACTCATCTTAACATTTTAATTAAGACAAGAGCATGCCAGTGATCATAAATTTTTTTAAGAGGTGGGCTACAGTCGTTTCATCTTTCGTCTCTGTGGTGCGGAGGATTCGAGGATATTATGAAGTGATCCAGTACTTGATGTAAAGGAAGGTTCTTGTGTAATGAGCAGAGCCGGTTTTAGGTATTTTTGGCCAGGGGGCTAATATTTTAATTGAGCCCTCAACACAAGAATTACCAAGTAGCGGTATAAATATAGTCGGTAGGTACCTATTATTTAAATTAAAAATTGTTTAACAGACATCTACAATTTTTATAAAAATTATAAACATATTTTCCAATTTCTATTTAACAAATGTGATTGTTCCTGTAATGACTTATTGTTATGTACAAGAATGTCTGGATATCAAGAAATAAATACATAGATTTATTAAAATAATAATATGGTAGTTATAAAGGTACGACATCAACATCATGTCCCGAAGATTGGCCGACGCTGAAAAGCTTCTGCAAACGCTCGACACCGCCGCAAAAGAAGTTGGACTACGTATCAACGAGGGTAAAACTAAAATAATGGTGCACGCCAGCACAATCGAGAATTAATGTGGGGGACCTCAACATCGAGCTCGTGAACGACTTCATATACTTGGGCTTCAACTTGCCAAAGGACGCCAACGAAACTGACGAAATCAAGCGACGGATGCAGCTAGCTAATAAGACTTTTTTTCTCGATTCTCCCCATAATGAAATCGAAGCATATGCACAGAAACACGAAGATCTGCTTGTATAAAACTATCATACGACCATTATTGTGCTATGGCTGTGAAACATGGACCCTAACTCAAGCCTCCGGAAACATGCTAGACACATTCAAAGGCAAGGTTCTTCGGCACAATATCAATATCAGCACAATAGACCCATGCAGTCCTTGGGGTTTCAACATGATCCACGGCCCTCCCCCTCTACAAGGTTCTGAGGCAAATTTTCAGGGCTGTTTGCGGTTGAGATGGATGGCGTATCGGTTACAATCATGAGCTGTAGGTGCTGTATGATGAGCTAAAAGTTTCGAGAATCGTGAAACTAGAACGTCTACAATGGACAGCACATATACAAGGGATGGACGGTAACCGCATGCCTAAACAAGCAATGAAAGGACGACGAGTCGACGGAGCGATGCAGGCAGGAAGAACGAGAGCTCGGTTGGAGAGTTTAGTATATGCAGGCGCCGAGCAACTACTTGGCTTCCAAGATGAGACGACGCGGTTACGTGACCGAGATAATTGGAGGACAACGAACCAGGCGGCCAAAGCCCGACGTCGGGCTGTTGCGCCACGATGATGATGATTTGACTGGGTTTCTTTCCAGTCAATAACAGCAGAAGCAGCGCCACTGGGAAAGTTATACAAACTTTGTCTCGATAAATATAGTATCATTGCTAGCATATTGCGGAGGTACGCTTAAATTTCACGACATGATAAGTCGAAATTAAATTCCGTAAATATACTGAGATGTGTTCAGTACAAGTAACCTCCATGTTCAACCTCGGCAGTATATGATGAATCAAAAGGTCAGTTTTTCCGATAAACTTTTTGGCAATGCCCTCGTCGGAAGGTCTTCCTTTCTTTTCAATTTTCCTTAAAGCAAATATACAAAATACACAAAATAATGCCATCATAATTCCGCAGTCTCCACAGATGCCATGAGAGAATTTAAAATAATTTTGTGGCAGTCTCATTTGAGGGCACTTTAATGTGTAATTTAGTTATTACGAGCAGTCAATATTTCATGCATCTCCACAACGTGCCAAACATAATGAAAGTCCGTATGCACGAAACAAGACGTATTACAATGTATCTTTTGCGGAAGTGCTTCTATGCGAAGGTCTCGTTTATCGTAACATAATATCTAAGACACGATCCAGTAGGTGAGATGGACAGACACGCGAGTTAATTACCTACAAGTGACTCTAACATCGGAAACAATGACTGAGTACATTGCAAATAATTATACGGGCTGCTTGTGCTTACCAAAAGCTTATACACGGTTACAAATCTTTGTGGTGTTTTTGGTGTTAAAAAAGATGTTTAGATAAATTGATGATAGGAAGACATTGCGAGGAGTGAAGTGAATTGATGTGGCGGAAAAGTCACGATTATTATTGACGCGGCCTTCACAAGATCAGGCAGAAGCGTTTGGATGAGTTAACTGATTTCCAGAAAGAACAGATTCAATGATGGAGATTTGGTGGATCCGGAAATTTGACTAATTTTAGCAACGATGTTTGATAATTGTTATCCTTGATCAACATTGAAAAAAGTTCTTATTCATATACTTACGTGTTACTTCGCATTCCAAAATCATAAAACTGTTTATACTGGTCCACTTTTATCTGTTTTTTTTTTCTAATCTATACAATTTCATTATCGGCAAAAGTGTATGACTAGCGTCCACAAGTGTGACGAAGTCGTGCCCATTGAGGTGAAGTAAATTATGCATTGAAGGGAACAAAAGACGTCCAAGCTATTCCATACATCAGCCACAGACGTGATTTCCCAACACGACCTTGCTCGAGACTGTCCAATAACCTTGAATCCTAGATAGTCTAACACGCTGCTTGACGTCTTTGTTGAATCTCTTTTGTGTGACCGACACCAATGCCTTATCATTTACACTTGACTGCCAATCAGTTCATATGACACTTTGCGGTTTTCAGGAAAATTCACACTTCTGCCTAAAACAACTTTAACAGCAGCGGGTGTCCGCCAGTATCCGTAGCACTCGATATAGTTGTATAGCAATCTTGCATTCAAGTGCAATAAATTTCGATCAAGTTATAGACTCACCTGAGGGAAAAAAAGTGTCTTTGTCAAGAAACGGGCTCCCTACTGACCGCTATACTTAGGTCGTGTCAATTATTGTTGTCCACTTGACACCGGTATGTAGTATCTGCTCTAATTTGCCTTTGGATTGAACCCAGCAAAAGTACGAGAATAGTGCAGGTGACAGGTGGCAGTCTAAGTATTGCTCTATTGTTGCTAAATTGCTGCTGTTCGATTTACAGTTCTGGGCGAGACATTAACGGGGTGTAGAATTAAGACATACTCAGCTGGTAAACTGGATGTCGATGTCTCGCAAATATTTGAACGTTGGAATGTCCATCGAATTTCTGAATTGTTGCGGAGTTAGAATTGAATGTATTGAGAGTCTACCTTAAAGGTAGGAGAACAAAAAAAATGATAGTTGATTCAAACTATTTTTTTTTTACCAAACTATCGCAAATCGATTCTATCGTGGCATCCTCTCAACATAAATCCTAGACGTCATCGTCGTATTACATATCATTTTTCACAAGTCTCGAAACGGACAAAACATATCTCGACTTTTATTTTCATCATTGCTTCAGTACATAATATGGTATTCGCACCGAAGCCAGGCTTAGGCCAAAGAAGAGCGTCGCCGAAGACGACGTCTACGATTTAAATCACACACTCCAGCGACACTTATAGAGTTATCACCTCTAGTCGTTTGAGAAGGCCACCCAAAACCTATGCGGAGGTCTGAGCAAAATTCCAATTGAAATAAGTTTCGAGACTTGTTGTTGTCAGGTGTCATCTCAAATCATAATCAATGATGCAATCCAATATGGATGTGTTGTGTGATGATCCATCCACCAAGTTGTGGGTATCGTGAATATGGATGCGGTGCTCTGGTTGTTTTCATAGCGTTCCTTTATAATAGATCGGATCATTTCATTGAAGGAAGGTGCAAAGGAAGAAACGAAGGTGAGATTAGATAGACATACTCAGGTTATTTCAGCGGTGAAATCGCAATACAAGACGTCTAGAATAGGCGGCTTAATACATGCTCTTTGTGTTCAATGTGGGCCATGTAGGCTGGATTGGGTATTCATTTTAAATTTGTAATTCTTTTTTGCCCTAGGAAACGAAGCAAAGCCGAGTGAAAGAATTCAAGAAGTTTTGAGACTCGGCAAAATTTTTGGTTGGGAGTATATCATACTAAAAGTCCCCGTTTCTTTGGGGTATGAGATCGCGCGGGTGGAAATGGTTTAAGGGATATTTTTTAATATTTTTTTTTTTTGCTTTTATCTCCTTAACTCTTAATCTTAAATACTTTCTGAGACAAAATTAGCCCAGATATGCCTATAGAGCCTAGTATTAAGTTAAGAAAGAATTTTGATCATTTTGGTACTTATGTGGGGATAATAATTTGATATTCCACCGTTTAAAAAAAAATATTTCGCAAAAAATATGAATTTAGAGTCGTGGTACCGTTTCTTATGGTAAATACTTTAATGATAGGTAGTAGTGCTTATTTGAGGAAAATTAACATATGACATGTACACTCTCTCTTTAACCTTTACAGAGTTATAACATTTGTGTTGTTGTTGTTGAACAAAATCCAGATTTGCCACTCTCCCAATCATTTAATCCGAGATTTGACCTCACTTTCTGAGATTACATAAAATTTCATATAAAACGATTTTTTTCGGCCGCGAAAATTACCGTTACTTTAAAGATACAACTGTTCAAAGTTTAACGAAATTTCAAAATCGATTTTCCAACGGAAATTCAAATGATAATTTTTCAACGGCACTTTGAAGTGACAAAACTTGACAAAAGTTGCCCCATTGCATTAGCTGTCGAACGGCAAATATATTTTAGGGATCACGCACTTAACTGCCCTTACACCTTCCAGTCCTTAATATTTTTATGCTCGTTGAGTACTCCAGTTTATTGATGTCGTTACCTAAATTCCGATAATGCCCATTTCTGCTGCTTCATGTCGAAAATGGTCCTCCCCAAAGACTCTAGTGCATTGGTGTCGTCAAACTAATAAAAAAAAGAATCATATCTACTAGGAGTTATCGTGTCCACGAAGGATCTATTTTCCTCACGCGCAACTGGCGCATCACCGAAACATCACTGGGTAATGCTTACAGTCACCCAAATTCGATTGAATTCGGACCACGGAAAGCGACCAGTCAAACAAACACACAGCATGAACTGTGACTTTGCGAGCATGTCCGTCAATTATTTACATGAAACATCCCGTTCCTCTTCCGGTCCAGTTGGATAGGATTTTACTGTATGTGGTAACATTATACCCCCGAAAACTAACTCACTGTCTTCCCCGCCATCCCAAAAGTTCAACCATTAGGCAAGTACAACAGATTGTATCTAGGTTATGTAAGGAAACTAAGTAACCTTTTCATAATGACGCGATCGCCATAAATTTAAGGTGCCATTGCAAAGAATAGGAACTAAAGATCTTCAGATCGAAGTCCGTCAAAGTGTCGCTGCGAAAGTTACACTTAAAAAAAAAAACCCTATGATATTTTACTAATGTGTACTTCAAAACGAAAGATTCAAGCCAGAAACCTGATTGAAGAATACTTACAATTAGTTATATAATGGGCAGGTCTTTATTGCTGTTTTGTGTATATTTTAGCAAACACACATAAACGGATTTGTTTTTGTCGAAATGTTACATTGATAAATAAACCTCGTGAAACTGAGGAATGAAATAATTGTTCGATTTCTTAACAGAAGTGAAGTAGTTGCTAGCGCTCTACTAAAATCTGTTAAATCGCGTGGTGGCATAGGCAGACAACATAGTAATACTGGTATCTGGAAAAGTCACAAGCGTACTATCAGATATCACAACAATGGCTATCAGTAAGCTTTGGCACGAGAAAATGGAAATATTTGTAAAATAAGTGAAAAAATGGATGTTGCGCAGTGTACTGTGAAATAGTACCCAAAGAAGTTCCTGGAAATGGGCACCAACGAGCGGGAAAATTTAAACGATTAGGAATAAACTTACTCCTTTGTAGATCGCTTCTTACCGTTACAAAGCCATCCTCTAACTACTTCGGAGAATTTTTGTGAAAAGGGGAATAAGATAGTTTGGACAGTTTTTTTTAGCACTGTATGTATGTGTTTGCGATTTTCAAGTATTGTAGAATCCGTGCTACTGGAAATACATTTTTTAGGAAAGTAGGTTTTAATAGGGAGAAAAGGTTAACAACACAGATTATCTTAACTCATTCTTAGAGAAGATGAATTTTATTAAACAACAACGAGCACCGATCGACGTCAATGATACAAACACTTATGATATTGCTATACAGTTTCCACGGGAATATTGAATTAATTATTATCTGCTACTGAACAACTAACGTGCAAACCAGAACATGGGTTGAACGAAAATCTGCCCAGTTAAATATTCGGGTTTTGGGCGTTTCATAAAATTTAGCAGTATGCATACAACCGCCACCAAACGAATGTCTTACTGCATATGATTATCAAAAAAGGCATAACTTAATCTCCGAAGAAAGTGCCGTGGCACATGTTATACACTCGGAGGGAATAAAAATTAAAAAGAAATCGAGCAAATAAAATTGCAGCACACCAGCGATCACCAAAAGTGCATATTGCGCTTCTACAGTCTTGTACCATGCGCATAAATATGTACGAGTATGCACTAGCTCACGCCCAGGTATGTTGCATGCTTGCCGTTATTGCCAGCAGATCTTACGAAGATTGGAGTAACCACAAGCCCATTTGGAAAATCTTGAAACTCCGATTATCACAAATTTCCTATCGGCAACGAACTCGAATCATTAAGTCACCATTTGACTGCCATGGCAGATTGGGAAGAATTATGACCAAATATGCATATAATCAGGTAATTGGAGAAATTTGTACCTTCGACAATGATGGCGGTGCAGTATGATAATATGTATGTGCACATTGCATTCGTAATCGAAACAGGGACATAGCCTAGTAATTATTCCATTCAATTGATGGGCATATCTTTTTGATTTTTGCGGCAGCAGATTTTTAACAATAGAGTAATTGAAACTTGCATTCTTTCCGTAATCTGTATAAATCAAATTTGCCCAGTTGAAGTACTGGATAAGAAGTTGAGCAGGATGCCTTACATTACGAGTCGTGTGAGTAGAGTCATTACAGTTACATTTTGCAGTTGGAAAGCTAATAGTCAAAAAATGGGAAATGCAATTAAAAATGTTGTGCTTTCTCTCTGCTATTCGTCCTATACTTTTCTTATTCAACGCCTCAGCTTTGGTAAGACCTGTCTCTAGTGGTGTTGTGCGTGGTTCCCAGGCACGTGACGCTAGAACTACGGGTTCAACGTAAGGCAGCACAAGCAATGCTTCGGCTCTGGTTAATCCTGGCCCAGGTAGTATTACTTCTCATGCGCATGCTGGTAGCAAATCGCGCAAAGCGGAGAACAAATCCAAGCATATGCGACCCTCTAAAGCCCTGTTTAGGACACGGCACAATGCAGGCAAACGAAGCTCATGGAGGTTTTTTTACGAACGCATTGATGAATCGACCAAGACCTTTAAGCTACAGGAGATCCTATCGACAAGTCCATCTATGCCTAGCTATATACTATAGCAGGATGCGTCCTGGACAGTGTCTAGTGAAGAGACTCTGGAAATCTTACTAGACACGCACTTTACGGGTAGTTCATCTGTTATCACTAGTCACGTCGAAAGATCCTTGTATTTCAAGTAGTGCACAATGGTGACTTTTCTAGATATCGAGGGAGCCTTCAATAGTTTCTATCCGGAGGCAATTACGGGCGCACTCCTGGGGCTTGACGTAGAGCCTGGCTTGGTTGAACTAATTCACCTGATGTTAACTGCCAAAGTAATTTCCTCTAATTTGGGGATATCCTCTGAATGCAGAAGAGAGAGAGATGTAGGGGTTTTCTGCAAGGTGGTGTGCTTCCTCCCGTGCTTTGGGACATGGCGGTCAACGGGTTGCTGTTTGCCTGGAGCAGGTAAGTTGCAAGGTGACAGCATACGCGGATGACATCTCCACTGCCATCTCAGGAAAATTCCCTAATACCCTAAGTGAGGTAACATAGCCTGCCCTCCTTATCTGGGCGAACTGGGCTAAAAACTTTGTCAGCGTTTATTCAAACAAAGCCGACCTTATTCTATTTACTAGGAAACATCGGCTACCTTCTGTTGAACCACCTATAGTGGAGGGGGTGAGACTATCCTCAATTCCGGTCAAAGGATATGCGAAGCAGGCGGTCGCCTGGGCGCCGACTCTGAAGGGGCACTGAAGGGGGTGCCAACAAGAAATCCAAGTTTAAAGGTGTTTTTTTTTTCTATTTAAAGCTGTGATCCTGATAGCTCAAATTTGCGCGGAGGAACTCTATCCTTCATGGACTAGGCAAGATTCTTAGGTCTTGTTCTTAATAGAAAGCTAATCTGAAGGCTGAACATTCTAGAACGTACCAACAAAGCAACCATAGCACTGTACTGTTGCCACAAGGCCGTAGGCAATAATGAAGTCTGCAATAAAAAACGCTCTATTGGCTTTTGTTTCGGTCCTGTGTGCCACATTGCAGTAGAGCGTGGTCGTATGGTGGAATGCCGCAATATCCGGTCGAAGGTACATAGAGCGGCCATGGCTTTCAATGGGAATCCGCTCAACGCCACCAAATGCTTTCCAGGTGAAGGTTAAGCCTTCTTCCTGCGGACAAGTGTAAGTGAAAAAGTCGCTGCCAACACGACAATCCGTTTAAGGCAGACAGGTTAATGAACTGTCACACGTTTCGGTCATGCTTCAGTCGTCAACAATATTTACATCCGCTCTCTTCGGACTATATACCAAAATATGGGTTCAGTAAAAACTGCACATATATTATTCCACCCTGCAGTCAATGGGACGGTGCGTAACCCTCTGTGTACTTAGACAGATGGCTCCAAATCCGATGATGGGGTGGGCGATTGTCTTCGTCTTGATACGTCTTTCGCCTCTCAAACTACTGTAGTGTTTTCCAGGCGGAGATCTGTGCAATCAAAGAAGAAGGTATGGTATGGCTCGGGCGTAATATCATATCTGCAAGAGATATTACGATTTATACAAACAGTTAGACCACTGTCAGGTCCCTGGAATCCGTCCTGGTGTCGTCAGAAAGTGTGGCGGACTGTCAAACATGACTTATGGAAATGTGAAAATTCTTCAACATTACATTAGTCTGGATAGGAGGCCATAAAAATTTCACTGTCAACTGTAGAGCAGACGATCTCACTAGAAGGGGAACTACCGACGGCAACCTGCAGATATGTCGAGACTTTGCGATGCCCCTCCAAACTTGTAAGTTTATTATAACCTCTATTAACAAAGCCAACTCGAGATGGTGGAATGAAGATGCGTGCTGTAAAGCGAAACTGGTATGAACTAAGCAAGATGTAAAACGATCCACTAAACTGCTTTCGATGAAGAGATCCCACATCAGTGTGGGAGTCATTACTGGCCACTGTCGCATAGGTGAACACGCCAGAAGGCTACGACTTCCATACCACGACTTTTGTAGAAGCTGTGAAAATGAGAACCAGGAGTAGGGTACTTTTCACCTGCTTTGCTGCCCAGGATTGGCACATCGATTAACATCTACTTTGAGGTCCTATTATTATGCTCATCTGGGAGACCTAGCTAATGCGGATATGGGTCAACTTCTTCTAGGGTATCACAAGAGACCTATACCTGGTCTAAGTGTGCTGAACTTTACTACACAGCAGCCCATTCCTACCATACCATACCATCGCTAAAGAGTTTGTCGATCGCAAAAAATTTGAGAATTTTAGCTCACAATGCATGTGGAAATTCTGCACCGATAGGTGGTCTTTTTAAGAAGGTAATATTCAGTCTTCAAAAATCTGTTTCCGCACCATATGAGAGAACTCTATAAGGAATCCACAATAAAAAAAATAGAAAACTCTAGATAAAAAGTTGAAAATCGGCATAATTGAAGTAATCAGAATTCTCAGACATACTTCCATTTGCTTATTCACTTTCAATCTTCAAGTTGAAATTAAAAGTGAATCCCGATTCCGGGTAGACTCAATCAATCACGGCATTAAACAACGACTGAACAATCTCAAATTCATTTACTTCGGTTAGCTCCCTATGTAATATTTTATTCAAGAAAAATGACATTGAAAAAATCAATACACCAACCTCGCTCCATTGACCCTTCATTAGTCAAGTGAAAGACGGAACATTGATCTTGACATTCAGACCGTACCACACCCACGCTGGGCTAAGGCAGACTAGCCTATCATGGAGTCTTTTAATTAATAAACCTCCTTCCAATGTGCCGATAAGCAGCGAATGCACAACGTGTACTCCACTATCATCGTCTAATCCCTCACGTTAATGAAATCACCCCAAAGGTCATTTGATTTGGATGAATATATACATCTACATAAAGGCATGCATGTCCCATTTGGACGTGGACCAAAGTCTGAGGGTAAATGCAGCATATCAGCTTAAGCCGATAGACGTCATTAATCAAAAGGGTATCAGACTGTATCCTTTTCGTAGATGAAATACTCAATGAATGTTCAGTAAAGGTTTAATTTCGTGTCGATAAGAGTTGAGTGGGGTTTCGAAGACCCTTGAAATTTGTCGATTGGAAATAGGTATCGAATATATCTCTGGGCAATCCTAAGTGTGCCACATGGATCACACAAAAAGTCTACAAAACGTGGTTAACCATTATATTTAACTTCGAAAGAGAAGGATAGATGACTTTGATATTATATCTTCCATTCTTTTGAGCTTTATTTGGAGGCTCGGGTACCAAACTATATAGTCCAGAAAAAATTAATGGCCCTGTTGATCTCGAGGGGATCAGTCCTTGTCATTCTTCTTTTAGGAGACAGATCAACTTAAGATATGTCCCATCAGCAAGAGAAATAAATTCTAGCCAACCTAGAGATTCATATACATTACCCGCAATTGCATCGACTAGACTAGACCCGCACACAGATTACACTCAGATCGCCCCCGAAGTCGTATGAATTGCTAGTTAAGACCTTAAGTAGTTCTTATGGTTACACTGTGAGCTATATCCGACGCATATCTGACGTCTTCTAGATACCCAGATAGCATTCAAAACTACACAACCCCGATCAGCCCAAGTCAATTGGCCGACCACAGAACCCACATAATGATTTATTCTAACATTGAGTGTGGGATAAGAACTAAGAACTGCAAGTGAACCATACAATGCACCAAAGATTGGGGCAGGCTTAGTATTGTTGCAACTTACAATGTGTGGTGTTTGCCCGTGATTGGGTGTTCCCAAGATTATGATAAGACGCGGTGACAAGTATTAATAGTGGGATCGGGTGGAATGAATGATAGACGGGATGACTGACGCGTCTGTTAAATTTGAATGTACAAGAAAAGAGGTTTGATGATGATTTGTAGAAGTCAGTTGGGCGTACTGATGACACCAATGAAGCATTCATTCGATAAACATACCTGTAGATGATTCTCATACACTCAGGGACAAAAAGAAACGGACACTCGTTAATTTTGTTGTTTATTTCAAAATATTCGTATTTTTGTACATACAACATACCCTAGTTGTTTGTGTAATGTGTGTAAGTTAACCCGGATAGCCCCCAATTAACCTGCACCGCAGTATAAAAAAACACGCCTATAGTATTCTGATCCATGTCCAGGTTGGAATAAGAACAGCAATATATCGGCTATGTATTGGGTAGCCCTTCAAAATTCAAATACTTCGGAGTGTAAAAACCACAAATGCCTTGTACCGGGTCACACACATATGGAGTGTGATACATCTCATGCATTAATTGAGAAAAAAACAGGAAAAAAACATTCCAAGGATTAATCGAATACCCCCATGTCTTGGCCCAATTAATGCGTGACACAGGAAAAAAAATTATCTATGGTTATCTAGATGCAAAGGACACATTTTTATAGCTTTTCATCGTTGCTAAAATCAGCACTAGTCAATCGAAATAAAAACAATATCACGGACATAATGCATTGGGATAAGGTTGGATGGCTCAGGTACGAGAAACGTAATTCCGGTATCTTTTTTATAACCTTTCGCTTAATAGTGATACCTTTTAAAGTGTCAGTTTCCAGAGAAAAGGGAAGATGCCAATATATGAGCCACCATTAGGATACAGCCAGTCTATCCTTATATCCATTGGAAAGAAAAAGGACTTAATGGATTTGCTCAATATAATTTATTTATAATTTCTGATGCTCAACCGGATATCCATCCAAATATTGAAGAAGAAACTTAATTAAAATTGTATAATTAAATTCTCTGAATTCAGATTTTCTTTTTTTTTATAATTTTTTGATTTTTTTTGAGATTAATTTCTTTGTATGCAAACTAGTCAAAAATTAGTAAGTAAAGTACGATATATAGGTATTGTTTACACTTTAGTTCTCTCAACGCTAAATAAAGCTACCGTTGTTTTTGGATACTAAAACTTATATGGAACAATCGTTTGGCACGTTTTACACTGAAAGATTTAGTGTAAATTGAGTTAAGTTAATACATTTTTTTATGCAATGGTTATAAAACAAACAGAAATTTAAATAAGAACCTTACGATCATGAAAAGAACATTTTTCTCAAAATTCAGAGTACTGCAAACTGTTATTTTTATCAATTAGAATATTAAAGGAAAAAATAAAATATTTAAAAATCAATTCTCCGAAAATGCGATGTTTACACTGAGCCCACTATTCGCAAGTGACACAGATATACATGTGGCCCGAAAAATGGGCTATCTCCAGGACCTTCCAGTTTTGAATTCCACATAAGTCAGTATTTTAGTGTAGTGTTACATCTACGGGGGGCAAAAACTCCTCTTCCATAGTCCTCCGCGTGGGCCCCCCTGGAACGACAGTGGTCACTGACCATTGCCAACCAACGTCAAGCCGCCAGTGATGGCGGTGCGATGATTTGGTTGAGGCACCCCTGTGGTGTGGGGTGTGAAAAAAATACCACGGCCTTTCCCTTTGAGGGCCTGTCGTTAAAACCGACAATCAAAGGACAGGATGTGTATGCCAGCAACTTGCACTATCCGAAATCTTTATATGCTAACGAAACGTCAACTATGCCTCGGATAAGGACTGACTCAACGGTTACGACTTTTAGCTATCGTACAATGACAAAGATTGGATTCTGGAATGTGCGTACTCTCCTGGACAATGGATCAGAAGGTCCCCAGAACGCACGATTTCTTCAATTAGAGAGTGAATTTCTGAGGTACAAATTAAATATCTTAGGAGTTAGTGAGATAAGATGGTGGAACAGCGGAGAATTCATCTCTCCAACGGGCAGCACTGTAATGTTGTACTCCGGTAAAGCTACCGGTAGTCGTCGTGAGTCAGGTGTGGGGCTCCTTTTAACCAGAGCCGCGCGAAACTGTCTCTTATCCTGGGAACCGGTCTCTGGCAGGGTCTTGACCGCCAGGTTCCGGACCAAAATGAGGAACATCTCAATAATACAATGTTATGCCCCTACTGAACCCGACAATGTCTTGGCAAAAGACTCCTTCTACGAAGAACTAAACGCCGTTCAGAGCAGAACACCTAAAGGTGACATTATAATGGTTATGGGTGATTTGAATGCGAAAGTTGGCGCTGATAACTATGGGCTCAGACATGTGATGGGGAGACACGGTCTTGGTGATCGTAATGACAACGGTGAAGGATTTGTAGAGTTCTGCAACTTTCACAGTCTCTTCATCGGTGGTACTATGTTTGAGCATAAGGACCACCACAAAATCAGTTGGTCCTCTGTTGATCGGCGCAGAACACAAAATCAGATCGACTATTTTGCCATTAGTAAAAGATTCAAGAGTTGCCTCCTGGACGTGCGAAACAAGAAGGGTGCCGATATTGGGATGGGAAGAGACCATTATCTTATGATCGCTAATGTTCGATTGCGTATTGCAGCCGTGCGCCGCCCCAGCGACGAAAGATCCAGGCCCCGCAAATTCAACACCGCTCGACTAAAAAATCCAGCTGTCTTACAACAATATAATGACCATCTTGCGCAAAAAGCGGCTGAGATAACTAGTCACCCAGATAGTGACATAAACGAAAACTGGGATGCCATAAAAAATGCGTACATTGATAGCGCAAATACCATCCTTGGCCCAAACCCGGATTGCCGGAATAAGCCCTGGATGTCCGACGCTTCATGGCAGCGAATTGTTGAAAGAAAGGAGCTGAAAGTTCGTTTGGCTGCAGCTTCAGACGACAATCGAAGCAGCATCGAACTCCTTTACCGTCAGAAAGCTCGAGAAGTTCAGCGTAGTGTGCGACGCGATAAAAGAGTTTATGCCAATTCTCTTTTAGCGTCAGCAGAAGAAGCCGCTAGAAGTAACAACTTAAACGCCGTATACGGTGTCATCAAGGAGTTTACAGGTGGTCGTAACTCCTGCCAACATCCGGTGAAAGATAGTGATGGAAAGCTACTTATCTTGGAAGAAGATCAAATGAGGCGGTGGAAAGAACACTTCGCCGCGGTCTTCAACCGTGTAACCTCTGGTGAAGTTCCCCCTCATATAGATAATTTAGCTAACCATCAAAATGTGCGTATACGGTCCACTGCCCCGACTAAAGAGGAAATAGTCACTGCAATTATTGCACTAAAACGAGGAAAGGCCGCCGGACTTGACGGCATCCCTGCCGAACTTTATCAAGCAGCGCCAAGCGTAACTGCCGATTTGCTGCACCCACTTGTTGATAAAGCGTGGAATACAGAGACCTTTCCCACTGAGTGGAAGGAAGGTTTGATCATCAAACTTCCAAAGAAGGGTAGCCTCACAGACTGTAATAATTGGAGAGGCATTTGTGTGCTTCCTGCCGTTGCCAAGATAATAGCTAAAATCGTCCTGGAAAGACTAAAGGCCCACTTAGAAAGCACAATTGATGAAGAGCAGGCTGGCTTTCGATCCGGATTCTCCTGTGTCGATCACATTAACACCTTGCGAATCATCATCGAGCAATGCGCTGAATACGATTCTCCGCTTCACTTGCTTTTCATCGATTTCGAAAAGGCTTTCGATAGTGTGAACCGGGATTCTATATGGGCGGCCTTGCGCAGGAGAGGCATCCCTGAGAAGCTTGTGGCTATTATTAAGGCAACCTATGACGGCGCGAAATGTCGCGTTCTGCATAAAGGTAAGGTGTCGGGGGACTTTGAGATTCGCAGTGGAGTTCGGCAGGGGTGCATCCTCTCACCGATCTTATTCCTCATTGTGATCGGCGATGTGTTACATGCAGCCCTATCCGGACTCGACAGAGGAATTCAATGGACTTTGACATCTTATCTACAACATCTTGACTACGCTGTCGACATATGCCTACTCTCCCACAAAATCATGGATCTGTCCGCAATGGCGTTAGATCTCGAGAGGGAGGCAAGCAAGGTTGGGCTAAAGATTAATACCAACAAGACCAAGGTGCTTAGCCCGCCGTTGCGAAAAAGAAATCGGACACCTATTGCCATCAATATTAATGGGCAGGCTGTGGAGAAGGTAGACAACTTCGTCTACCTGGGTAGCATTGTTGCCGAAAATGGTGGTACGGAGCAGGACATCGCTCGTCGTATCAACCAGGCTAAACGCGCATACGGCATGCTGTCCAAAATCTGGCAGAGCAGTTATCTCAGCATCAAGACCAAGCTGGGCCTGTTTCGCTCCCTGGTACTATCAGTGCTTTTGTATGGGAGCAGTACATGGAAAGTTTCCGTAGGAGTTACCAGAAAGCTGCAAGTTTTCGTCAACTCATGTCTTCGTCGAATTTTAAGAATTTTCTGGCCCGAAACAATATCAAATGAAGAGCTAAGTCGGCGTACGGGTCAGATGCCAATCGACGAATTGATACGCAGGCGAAAATGGCAGTGGATAGGTCACACATTGCGGAAGAGTGATAACTGCATTGCTATGCATGCCATGAAATGAAACCCCATTTCCAACCAAGGCCGACCAAGAGGGGGTCCTCGAATCACATGGCGTCGATCTGTGGCAAAGGAGTGTCAGGTACTGGGTAAGTCTTTTGGGGAGTTGCGCCCCATTGCCCAGAACAGAGTACGATGGCGCGCAGGAGTAGTTGACGCGCTATGCCCCGCTAGGGGTTAAGGCAAAGTAGTACCTCCACCACTCGATTAGCGTGATGTGTATTTTGTCGTCGGAAAAGTGGCAAAATGAGAATATGAAACTATCCTTTAACTCAAGCTTCTGCTGACTGACATATCTCAACAGCGTTTGATTTATGAACTCGAGATAACGAAATGTCAGTGCTACCGCAACGTGCTAAAACATAGTCTGTGTGCTGTTGTAATCAAGACAGCTCTTCTTCCAACTTCATTTCCGATCCTAAACTTAATCAGCAACATCATCCAGATCCACATCTTTGTTAATCTCAGGATTTTTAAATCATACGCTTTTCATCAGAGATTCTTGGAGCACCTCTCACCAAAAAGTCAGATCATACAAACAATAACAACGACTTCATTAATCAAAGAGCACCGACAAAAAAGCTTCCAAAGGAGAAGTGAAACTTCCCCATCCCCTCGCTTGTGAAAACAAATTGTGAAAATTGACTGATAAATTCATTTGTTCCAAACATTTAATCAACCCATAATTTACCCAAATCGTACATCCATTCCATTCCAAAAAAAAAAGAAAAAAGAAAAGAGAAGTGAAAAATGTTTGCAATTTACATCATTAAATCAGATATTTCGGCTGAATTAATGATACAATTTGGAAGCAATAGCCGCCGGTCATTTTTGAGCCTAAACATGAAGTTTGTGACTCGTAAGAAAGTGATGTTTCACAGCCAAGTATCATAGATTGCCCCTACGAGCAAACACAAGGGCAAAAAAGATGGAGTTCTGCCAATTCTGCTAGTACGATTCCTACTGCACCACTAAAGTAGCCACTGCACAGAATCTATGGAAATTCAATTTCTGAAAGGCGCCAGAAAAGTACATATACATGTTCATATGTATTTCGTCGAAGATTTATGATTCGCAGCAAATAGCGAAAAAAAAAAGAAAACTGTAATTTCATGGTTTGCTCGCAATCGTGCGCACATCCTCGCCTCCCCAATGGTCCATCCGTGAAACAGGTGAGAAAAAACGTTCAGTTAAATGTTTTACCTGAACTCGAGATAGCCGCCGTGGAATCTTTGGTGTGTGGTAAACATGCATATTTAATAATGTTTATCAAGAGTATGCAAAAAGCGCTCAGATATGTGTATGTAGAAATAGCAGATAAGATGCTAAAAAATTGGCAGTCTCGACAGTTCATTAGACTGTTAATTGGTGGCGGCATCGCTGTTGTTGTTTTTGTTCTCCTCTGCAACTTGGTTATGATTCTTCTTAAGCGTGGCATTAATGGTGTTGATGGTACCATACTACCATAAGCTGAGGATTTTCGGATTTGAATAATTGCCCACCATTTAGTGGTTGTTTAACAGATTTCCGTAGCATTTGGTTGAGGGAATGGTAAAGCGGCTCATTAAATGGATCATTAGGGAGGTAACAGTTAGATGGGACAATTGTTTCAGTAAATTAGACTATTTTGTTTGAAATTGTTCTTAAGTATCGTTTAACGGATTTTTAAATATAATAGTTCATAATACGATCCTATTTACGATAATCATAATGGATGATATACATACATATTGTTTCAGTACAGCACTATTTCTGGTTTCGAGTGTTTTTTAATGGGCTTCGGGCGTAATGGATGTCCGATCATGAATTGCGATTTCGACCATCACTTGGTTAAGACAACTTATCGGTGTAGGATCTCTTCAGCGCACCAATCAAGAATCAGCTCTCCCAAAATCTTTGCGGTTGACCAATTCCTGAACGATGTTACGAAGCAGGCATAAACAGCCCCCCTTGAAGAAAAACTGACACCTATGCTTCACAACATCAGCAACATAGGCGTACACGAATTTTGGGAAAAACTAAAAAATTCTATCAATGAGGCCGCAGAGAAGATCGTTGGATATAAAGGCCAGCGAACGCGAAATTACTGGTTCGACAAAAGAATGCCAAAAATCAATTGGCGCAAAGAACGAAGCTTACAGAAAATGAATCCAACGTCCAACTAGAGCTAAGAGAGAAAAATATGACGAGCTACGGCGAATATCAAAATGAATAATAAGACGTAAGAAACGAAAATTCTTTGGCGAGCAGTAGCTGAATATTAAGATAACCTAGCTAATTGAAACACCAGACAAGCGTGCTGACCAGCAAACACGATTAAGAATGGCTATCAGCCCAGGAATAGCTTCTGTAAGGAGAAGGATGGAAAAATTATCAGCGATACTGATACCAACAACACAGGATGGGTGTGCTACTTCGAAAAGTTTCTTAATCCCGCATCCCACGTACCCATACAAGAATGGCCTCAATACACAACCTCCGACAGTAGAAGAAGTTCATCTCGCCTTGTAGTCACTCAAACCAAATAACGCGCCGGGTGTAGACGAGATCCCTGCTAAAATCTGGTCGAAATCTGGTCGAACGGGTCTATTAAATGCAATACATCAACTGCTTCTGCGAATCTGGGAGGACGAGGTGATGCCAGAAGATTGTCGCAGAAGCATCATCTGTCCCCTTCACAAAAAGGCAGCCAAATTGCAGTGTGGGAATTATAGAGACATCTCACTTCGGTGTGTCTTGCAAAATGGTCTGTGAAGTTGGCACGTCGAGATGATTTTCTTTTCATGCAAACTGGGTAAATCGTTTGCCCATAGTTAGCCCAGTAAAAATTTTCGTTTGCCCACCTTTAGAAAAAAAAAGTTATTAACAAATGCATTTTTTAAAGCTTGGGAACCACTGAACATTCAAATTTCGCTTTTTTGCGATTTCATACGCTATTTTGTCTGCACATCGTTAGCCCAGGATTGCCAAACCTTTACTTTCGTTTACTCACCGCTCAATTTTTTTATTCACACTTCAAAATGCTTGTAAAGAATATAAAACGCAAAATTAAAAAAAAAAACAGCTACTTGAAGGGAAAATACGTGAAGTAAAGTGACTGCGAGTCTTAAGCGTTAGAGCAAGTAGCCTGAATGAGCTTGTGGGGATGCCGGGGACCGTGAAGCTCAGGCCGTGCCATCTGGCGAAGAAAAGGGCCCTTCAACGAGCTAAGCAACGGCCGATACTTGATGTAGCTCAGTTCGGGATACTTGCGCGGGGTTTTTGCCGCTCGTTAACCTGAACCTGGGGAACACAACACAAACATGGTATCTGGAAAAAATAAGGAATTATAAAAAATAGACGATAACGATGGAATGGATGGCTGACGGCGCAGATATGCTAAGAAACACTCGTAATATTTGAGCTTACTCACTGTTAATGTGGCTTTCACATGTGAAGGATATCCTGCTTCGAAATGCCTGTACTTCTTAAAGTCGACGCTTAGTGTACTACTGATGGAAAGTCCAACCAAAATTAGCATTTATCTTAATATAACGAACATATCTCTTTTACAGCAAAAGCCAGTAATGCCACTCAAACACTTTCGAAATATACAATGACAATATAATTTTCCTAGCCTCTACTCCTTCACGAAAAAATTGGTCAATTCCAGACCTGTTTGGTTGATGAATTTCATCTCTTAAACTCATCGAAGCTTTTATAGCTTCGGCCACTAAGAATATCAACCAAATATCTAATGACTTGGTTGATAGCACTCCTTGAATATTTCATCAGCTAGTTGTTCTCGTTGAATGCTTCGAAGATACGAGTATATTACAAAATGTCATCAGCTCACTCATTGGTTTATACTCATATTTACTCGATTGTCATCTATTCGATTGTCTTAGGTCTTTGCGTTGATTTTCATTCAAGAAGTGAGGGATTCAAATTCTGCCCGAGCACATATTGAAAGAAATGTAGTGCCGGCAACAGATTCCCTCCCCCTTGAAATCTATCTACGCTACTGAATGAAATCGAAGCATGTACACAGAAATACAAAGCTCCGCATATATATATTACTATAAAACCATCATAAGACCTGGGCTATGCTATGGCTACGAAACCTGGACCCTTACTCAGGAATTCGAAAACATGATAACATTTGAACAAAAGGTGGTTCTGCGAATTTTCGGAGCAGTGTGCGACCGAAATGGATAGCGCATCCGGTACAACTACATATAAGCAGTATGAACTGCACGTTGAGCTGGAAGTTTCGGGAATCGTCAAACTACAACGTCTACAATCAGCAGGATATATACAATGAATGGACGATATCCGCATGACTAAGAAAACATTTGATGGACGACGCGTCGAAGGAGCAAGGCTGCGAGGAAGACCGAGTGATCGTGGGAAAGATTCAGTAAAAGAGGACACCGAACAACTACTGGGCGTCCAAAATTTGCCACTGATTATCAAACGATTGAAGATTCTAGCTCATACTTCAAATTCTAGATTTTATTACCAATGATGGATCATATTCACTAATAGCTTTACCGTGTCCATCTCAATTGAGTAGATAATTTCCGTTCGTGCACTCAACTCTTAGATGGATTGCTTCGCGGATTTTCATCTAATTCCGCTGCACGACAAGACAATTTTTTAATTGCAAAGCACGCCATCGGCAGCTGTGTCTTGTTACACTGTGCAATGCTCCAAGGAATTTGTGAATAGTGCAACGCGACAAAATTGGTAAGTGAACACGAGAAGAAAGTCATTAACGCAACTCTTTGAAAGTGATAGCGTCCATTGAAGAAGGCAACGGCGACTTTGGTCATCTTTTTCTTTGATTCTCCACCCCACTTTGAGGCAATCTTGACGACAACGACATAGCACCTTGAGTAGTAGCAGCCAGCAATTTTCTTTCACTCTAAGAAAAATTGCACATGAAAAAAGTAGCGGAGCGATCAAATAAAAAAGAAAATTAGACAAAATTCCAGTGTAGTAGTTGGAAAATTGCATGGCTCTTGGGAGTTGACTTGGTTGCCGCCATGGTCGCACCACCACCGCACCATGGCGTGGAAACTGCAACAGTACATGCATTCCGTTTTCCTTTGTGTTACTTAATAAGTCGCCAAGTACCTGACTCGACGAGATAACATTGCAAAACTTCTTCTTGACAAGGTGTGCAAAAGAAATCATTTCTAAATTTGAAATGCTATCAAGGCGCAAGAGTGAAAGTTTTCTCGACAATTGGTAGATAGTTGTGCCAGGTACTGGGGTGCATTGCCTGCATGTAGCGAGCTGCTGGACATTTTCGAAGCGATTGGCGATACGTGTCTGGCAATGAACATTGCACCGGAACATCATTAAAAATGATTAAAAATCCAGAAAAACATAGTGATTGGTTATGGTGAGACAAACTAGCAACTGCATTTACAGTGGTTTCCGGTAACAATCGCTGATTAGCTCAAATATTCAAACTTTAATCACTGATGGTGTTGTCAATTGCCTTGACCCCTCCAGCGGCAAGGGAGGGACAATATCTCTTGCATTTTTATGTCTTGTTGACGTCCGGATAGCATATCTAATTTTCGGACGTGCAGTTGCTAGCATGCATCTCCTATCCGCGACGTCTTTATACGGAGCGCAGTGT
The DNA here is from genome assembly GCA_964017055.1 of Chloromyia formosa. NCBI lineage: Eukaryota > Metazoa > Arthropoda > Insecta > Diptera > Stratiomyidae > Chloromyia > Chloromyia formosa. The sequence goes on from OZ024816.1 coordinate 19,172,983, forward strand.
GAACTCTATTAGTACCCACAGGCAGTTTTTGTTCGCGCCGAGGATCGAACGTCCCTACTCTAGATTAGTAGAGCCGTGTGTAACGGACGGTTTGGTGGGCATTCGAAGATGCCCGTGGGGACGGAGCCTTAGGTAGCATAATGACCGTGAAGGTCGGGCCGTGCCGTCTGGCGAAGAAAAAGACCCCTCAATGAGCTAAGCAGCGGCCTATGCTTGCTGTAGCTCAGTTCGGGAGATGTGGGTGGGGTTTTCGCCGCTCGTTGCCCCTGTCCTTTACGTATTACAAAAATTCATAGGCCTGGGGAAGGCAACACAAACAGGGGAGGTAAAAATGGGGAATTAAAAAAAATAGTCTATAAGGATGGAATGGTTGCGGACGGCTTAGACGCCCACGCAGTCGAATCTGGGTCCGGGTGTAATGGGACCCTCGGCCTCTGGTTTCGTACCACCGACAGATCCTTACTCATCAGGTGCTGCCATAGATCTGCCGGTAGAAGCAGCACTACCAGACCATAATATGGTTCATTACACGTGACTGAACGAACACACCAAGTGCGTTGCATGGTTCTTTAATGAATCAACCTTCTAATAATTATTATGGTCTATAAGGGGAACTAATGGAGGTAAAGCATATGGTTTTGGAGACTCTTTACTCTTTCAAACTCGCCCATTAGTGTACCACTTAAAGGCAAGTACTAACCTTTTCGCGCGAAAATGCTATCTATCTCTCCCACGAAAAAGTGACCGTGGAAGCTTTCAACATAGATAAACAGACTACACTTGTACTTCGTTTGTCTATGCTTTCACACAGCACATATTCGCGGCGCTTTACACGACATTTGAACTTCACATTCTCACTAAAAAGAGAGCGATCGTCATTATACCCGAACCAGATTGAACGCAGAAAACAGCAGCGGCAGCGACAACAACAATAACAGGTAGATCTGCTTTCGCCGCTGTCGCTGCGTTCAATCTAGGTAGCTTAAGGGAAATGCGTGCTTTCTAACTTGACATTTCGGCTGCTGCATTCTGCGTTCATTCTGGTTCGGGCATTAAGATAGCCGGTATTCAAGCGAAAAAAATCCGTGGAAATTGCTCACAACGATGTAGAGATTTTTTTTTCTGTGTGTGGTTTAGTGTGCAATATATTAGTATCGAGGTAGCGAAAATGTTTCGTGCGAACAAACATTTTGACAGTTCTTGTATGACATTTCGCACGGAAAACGGAGGTTAGAACTTAGTTTAAGTGTGAAAGCTGAATTGGCTAATCGTAATTATGATTAGATATTAAATCATTATTATACCCTTCACGGATGTGATAGGAATTATTAACTTTGTCCTGAAGTTTGCAACGCACAGAAGAAAGCATTTCCGAATATATAAACTATATATATTCTTGGTCAGTATGATGAGACGAGTCAATTAGGCTTTGCCCGTCTGTCCGTCGGGTTCTACGTTCTATGTCCCTCAGTTTTAACGCTATCAAGCAGAAATTTTGCACAAAGCCTTCTTTCTATTGCACGCTGTAAATATGTTGGAACCAATGGAATCGGACCACTACGTCATATAGCTATCATAGGAACGACTGGCCCAAAAGTCGGTCTTTGTGAGAAAAACTTTTTTATTTCTAAATGAATCTTTCTAAAATCTCAAATTATTCAATAATGCCCTTTGCCAAATCACCTTGCCGAGTCTGGTTGATATTGGACTACTCTATCATATGGCAGTTATAGGAACGACAGTTCCAAAATCAAGTTTTTGTTAGAAAAACTTTTTTATTTCTGAAGATATTTTTACTGAATTTCAAATTATTCAATCACATTTACTGCTAAATGGCTGAAATCGGCCCACTATTTCATATACCTCTCATAGGAACAGTGAAATCGGAACAAGTTTAACTACTAATTTCAAAGGAGCAAATGCACCACAAATCAAAACGAAAGTATGATACGCGAAGCCTGAAGGGTATCATAAATTCGGCAAGCTAACCGAGAGCTAGCTTGTTTTCTCACCGTTTAGTTTTTTCTTTTTATTTTTGTTAATAAGAAAATGAAGAGTTTTAGCCTCGAGCTGTAATCCCTGTAATTTCGGTTTAGTTTTATTCCCTCCTTGGTCAAAAACTAGCTACGACTAAATTTGGTTGATAGAGGTGCATGCAAGTAACTGCATACCATCCAAAAATATGCTATCGAAACGTCCAAAAGACGTAGTAATGCAAGAGATGATGACACGCCCATGCCCCTGGAGTGGTCCAGGCAACTAACAATTGTGGTTGCTCCACGGAAACTTGGATTTCTTTTGCGACTCATGGCTTAGCTCTCTCAGTAACTGAGCAGGCTACCTGAAAATCAAACTCTCCCAGCTGTAATTTAAAAAGAAATCAATGCACCCTCATGATTGTACATTTTTATGTAACTCTATTCTAATTAAGTTTCCTGGTGGGCTAGCTAACCCTCAGTAAGAAATCCATGAATTTATACGATACCGACCCGTTGGTATTATGCAACCATGAGAATATTTTAATAAAATTCTAAAATGTGGTAGACTATCTCACACGTACGAATGGACGTCTAATTCGCAATAGCAAAGCTATACTATCAAAATTTTCATATTTTACTCAGTGACCGACACGACGACGTCAACATTCCACTAAGGGATTTCCTTTTTTCATAAAGAATTTCTGCACATTTTTTCTTTTTGTTTTCAGTAGTCTAAAAGATGAGAAGTTCAGTGCAGTGATTGCAGAAAGAATGAATATTGTTGTTAAATGATTGAACAATGAAAACCAGGCAATGAAACTAATTTATTTTCAAAAGTTCATTTCACCGTCTCTCCAGAGAGACAGTTCACAGGGAGAAACAACAAATTAAAAGATTCATTTGAGGGCAAACAATGCAATTACAGTGACTTTGATGAAATTAATCAAACACACGATGATGGAACTACTTTTCTCCAGCTGATCTCTGCTCTGCATTTGCCGTTAAAAATGATTTTGCCGATGGTGAAAAATATGGTGGAAAGGAAAATATCTTCTCTGTTTTTTTTTTTTGTATTTCGGAAATATTTTAATTATATTCGTAAGCAAAGTAGATCACTTGTTACTTTTTATTTTTTTTTTATTATATTACAATTTCCAGAGAAAAATTTAGAAATGAAGTGAATGTGAGAATTTATAGTAGATCATCATTCATAGCTCATCAAGAAATGTTGAAATGTTTACAAATAGTGCCGAGATCATCCTCGTCATCAAGATCATTGCAATCATGCTTAAATCTTCATGGCCTTTTTTTAATAGAAAATTTGACGCCACTCAGATTGCGTTTAAAATATGGTCGAACAATTGAATTCTTGACATGGAAAGCGAGAAATTGATACATGGCATATTTTTATTACATATTTGTGAATCATTGTGGTAAATTTGGAGTATATAGAAGTCTATTGGGTACGTAGAAATCAAGCTTAAGGTTTGAGTAATCGGGACAACAACTAACTGATTAACACGCGTTTATATTATTTGGGACATTGTCACTATAGATTTTAGGAAAAATATTGGCGAACAATCCTCCTAGATAAGATGATTTTTCTTCCCAAACCAAAATTGTCCCGAAATTTATGAAGAATGCCCTAGAAAACATTTTCGCAATTTTTGGGGTACATTTTCATAAGAAAAATACCCACAGAATGGAACCGTCTAAATTGACATAAAGATGTAATGGTAAAAATTTACTTTAGCGGTCTTCTACGAAATGATAATTTTTTTTTCTTGAAAATAGATGATCATTGGGGTGCATTGAAATTAGGTTTTACATATTAGACGCGTTTTTTAGCAGCCATGCAGATCAGAGCAGGTTAACTTCATACAATTACAATAACAATTTGATCTGAGCTGCAAGGTTAGTGCAAGAATGATATCCCGTTAGTAGTTTCAATGCAGGCAGCGCAGGTGTCGAAGTTTTCGGGCAGTTTACTGTTTGCAAAGAACTCAGAATTAATTTCCTCTCAATAAAATGTTCGTTTTGTGTAATTCCATGGAATAGTAAACATAAAAATGATTTTGCTGTCTTTATAAATTTGTCCAATTGTATATGTAGTAAGGACTTAAGTTTTCTCTTGAAGTTTGAGTTTCAGTGCTAAACTAAATCAAGACACTCCCAGCAAAGACATGCTCCGTTTTCATCTTCGCTACTCTGAACAGCTCTATAGAGTTTTTTTTGCCGTTTATCTTGATCTGCTCGGCTCTCTACAAAAAAAAAACGCACCTATTGTTATGTTTTTGTATGTTCGTACTGCCTAAAGCGAAAATCCACTATGGGAATACCCGAATGGATTTCGGTGGGTTAGTAATATTCTCAAGTGGAAATCTGCTCTTGCCTCCCTATTGCTGTAATTTAATGCATGCACTGGACTATCTAAAACGGAAATCGATTTATAATTGCAGGGGTCTCTGTGGCTCCGTACTAATTAAACCGAAGTTCACACTATGTTTTACAGAGTTCCCAGCTAACAATTTACCTTCTATAAAAATTCATTGAATATTCTCGTCAGCATTTGCAGGAGTTATCTTCGCGGAATAAACTCTACATAGTGCCCCTAAAGGCCGATTTGGTGCCGTTTTCTACTCCTATTAAACCTTACTATAGCACCAACAATTGTTACGGAACGCATTTACATCATATGTCTTTTAGAAGTTTTGTTGGATAACATGGTGTCGTCATACTAATACTGCTCCGATAGCAGGCATGAAAAAATGTATACTGGAACCAATTATAGGAGGCTTATTGGATAATTATGATATTTAATTAAAAAAAATTATTACTCTATGGGACTATAGTTGTATTTGAAGCTATTATTATAAAGCATACATTATAATGCGTGTACTGCCTAAAGCGGAAATTCACTATGGGCTAGATATCAAGTGAATTTCAGGTTTGAACACCTACATTTTTGAGTGTAAAGTTGTTGAAATGATGCAAACGCTGTACATCCGTACTGCTTAAATCGAAAATTTTTCCTTTAGGCAGTACGCAAATTTGTTCAACTTGGGAATATTCTTATGATATCACCTGCGCGTTTCGGGTTCGAATCCCGTCCACGACGACGTTCGTGGCCATCGATGTGCAGGAGGTGCATGCTGGCAACTGCATTCTCCGAAACCAGTTTATGCCAACGAAACGTCAATTGGGCCACATGGAACAGTTGACGCACTATGCCCCACAATGGGTTAGGGCAATTGAGTACATGCACGGTAATCGTCAAGTCGACGCAACTGATAGCGTACGCTGTCGACATCAACATCATGTCCCGCAACCTACCCGACGCAAACGGACTTCTGCGTAATCTTGACACGGCTGTAAATTAAGTTGGACTACGCATTAACCAGGACAAAACAAAAATAATGATGCAATCAAGAAGAAGAACGATATTACAACTGAAACATCCAGGACCTCAGCATAGAATTCGTAGACGACTTCACATACCTGGGTAAAAGCCTGTCAAAGAACGCCAACGAAACTAATGAAACTCAGCTAGCAAATTAGACATTGTTCTCGGTCCTTCCAATAATGAAATCGAAGCATGTGGAGTGAAAAACGAAGCTCTGCAAATTCAAAACCATCTTACGACCTGTGATATATTATGGCTGCGAAATCACGACCCCAACTCAAGCCTCCGAAAGCATGATAAAGACATCTGAAAAAAAGGTCCTTTGGAAAATTTTCGTAGCGGTTTGCAACCGAAATTGATGGCGTATCCAGTGCAACCACGGGCTCTACGAACGGTATGACGAAGTGGAAGTTTCGACAATCAATAAACTACAACATTTTCAATGGGCAGGCGTGTACAACGAATGGACGATAACCGCATGCCTAAGAATATATTGAAAGGACACATCAGCGGAGAAAGGCTACGAGGAAGACCGAGAGCTCGTTGGGAAGACATAGTAGATGCTGACGCTGAAGAACTGCTGGGCTTCCTAAATTGGAGGAGGTAGTCGCTTGACCGAGATAATTGGAGGACAATGTCCGAAGCGGCCAAGGCCCGACGTCGGGTTGTCCACGACGACATTCGACATGCTGGTAACTTGCCTTGAACCATATTCTAGTCTGGTTGCGCTGCTTCCACCAGCAAATCGATGGCGGCACCTGATGAGTAATGATCTGACGGTGGTTCGAAATCTGAGGCCAAGGGGCCCATTACATCCGGACCCCGATGCGAGGGCAAGTGAGCCGTCCGCCAACCATTCCATGTTTTTCGCCATTTTTTTTATTCCCCATTTTAACCTCCCTGAATGTGTTGTCTTCCCCAGGCCTATGGGTTTATGTTAACACGTAAAGTAAAGGGGCAACGAGCGGTGAAAACCCCGCCCACGTCTCCCGAGCTACAAACTGCATTCTCCGAAACTAGTTTATGGCAACGAAACGTCAACTGGACCACATGGAACAGTTGACGCAATATGCCCCACAAGGGTTTAGGGCAATTGAGTATAATATGGTACGTTCTGCCTATAGCGCAGATTCAAAATTCTTTTTGGATTCATCATAAAGTAGATCTCGGCTTTAAGGCTTAAAGTGTAAAACCAGTCTTGGAAATCAATCTAAAATTTATGCTAACGAAACATCAATATAGGGCATGCACCGAGTACCCACTGGAGAGGTTAAGGCAAATTAGTACATTCAAAATATGGGGAATTTGTCATTTTGATCTACCATTTCAAATCAGACTTTTTCTACGAATTTCATTAGGGGATAGTTTACTGAGTCGTTAAGTTGGTTGCCTCAGTAAAGTAATTACGGCATCAACGATATAATATATCCGTTAGTATGAGAATTTTCGCACAAAACCGGACAAATATTCGCAGTAATTTTTTAAGAATAAACTTGGAGTGTGTATATCAATTAAATAGTTAACAAGACCATTTGGCAATGATCCCCTCTCAAAACTCGTAAGTTTAAAGCCAAAACACAAAAGTGCTTAAGCTGGTGTCGTCACCCGATAAGCTGTACTCTTCTGTAGCTTAAGGCCCGTTTTCTCAATATCCTGTTAAACTGCTTGTTAACTTACATGAGCTTATCCAAGCTATAAACTGCCCGTTAAATATTTCCATTTTCTCATACGTCCTTTAAATTACCAATCCATAGTGCCTCTCAAAGCTTAAATTATGGCAAAATCAGCTGATTTTCTTGGCGGAATTCTACTGTCCAGTCTATTCTATTCTATATCAGTAGTCTCTCAGCATATTCATTTGTGGCTGAGTTCGTTCCAAATTCTCTTCTATCAAATGAATTTTCAGGAATTCTGTTCTTTATGGCCAGTTTCATTGTTTTTACAAATTCAAATGGAATTTGCTGTCAAATTCTCAGCATCCGATATCAGGTGTTGGGTTTTTGCTTAGCAAAAATTTTCAATCGGAAACCAGTAGTTGGGTTTTGTTTTAATAGATAAAAGATTAATCGGAGAATAGGTGACGGAAACAGAACAGAATCATGCACTTATAGTGAAAACGGGAATTGCGATTCTCAATAATGTTTATTTGCTTTATATTGACAATGGATGTAGTCTAAACAGCCAGACTCTGATTAGACTTCTGTGATTCAATGAAAAACTAGTTGTGGGTATCAATTGGTCTCCACCATATTCGAACAACATAAATCTCCCATTTGTCTATAAATTTGTCTTGACTCTTCCTAATTGATTTATTGCTCCCATTTAATCATTAGATAAAAAACATTAAAATCCAATATTGAACCAACACTTTATTTCCTGTGGCGCCGAAGTGTGTCGTCCACATGTTTGCAGATGGTTTCTTCTATGTACGAGTACATATTGTACATATGTACATATTATTTCGTACTCTAATTCAGTATAGTTAGTATATATTATGATTTGATGAAATCACATCTATACGTTCTCCAAGCGTTCAGTAGCCATGAGTTTTATAATGCTACGCTACGAGTGCTGGTATAATATGTAAGAATATTGTTATTGCAGTCGATGGGCTTATTTGTCCGGCTAATCTTAACAATTGTGTTTGTAAATACGATTAAATAAAATAAAACGCCATTGTCAATGACCATAAATATTGTTCAATTGAAGTGATTTCATGAGAACAATGCATTGGGCTTCCGTGATAATAATTTCATTTCAACAGCAACTGACTGTGGACCTGGACAGGGTTGTCGAAAGAAAAAGCAGGCCCAGGGCTCAACATTTATTGGCCTATATACAGAACGTTTCATACTTCCCCACGATTTCAAATATGTACTTATTATGGGTTTTTTTATGATTTTATTTTATGATAAAAAAAAAGTATTATTTTTTGAATGATCACAGTGTGACCTTTATAAAAAGGGAGTTTTTAAGCAGATTTACAGCTGCTGAGTTGTTTGAGGCTTACTTCTATACATTTTGTCTCTCAAATAATCCCTGAAAAATAAGTCAGTTTCCATCAAATCATTAAATAATTTTCCTGCAGTTTGGCCAGTATATTTATCTTTTTGAAACACATCGGATTTACCACAGGAAGTTTGTCGTATACACGCTTTGACAGCCCCTGTTGATTTTAGTTCATTGGTTGAGTAAGGTAGCTTGTATTCCGTGAAAGAAAACTTGCCAACCATCCATTATCGCCCATCACTCTACCACTTTTTATTCGCGGAGGAGTAGTTTTCACTTATTTCCATAGCTTTGATGAATTACTCGCCTTCGATTAAAAGATATACACTAAGTGCAACAAGAGTATTACTAACGAATTAATCAGGCCGTAACCGATTAAATATTCAATGAAAGTAATTAATAAAGTCATAAGACCGTCATCAGCTTGTAATTGACGGTTTGGTGGGCATCCAAAGATGCCCGTGGGGATGGAGCCTAAGGTAGGATAATGACCGTGAAGATTGGGCTGTGCCATCTTTCAAAGAAAAAGGCCCCCCCCCCCAACAAGCTAAGAAGCGGCCTATACTTGCTGTAGCTCAGTTCGAGAGACGTGGTCGAGGCTTACGCCGCTTGTTGTCCCTTTCCTTTAAGTATTAGCAAAAATTCATAGGCCTGGGGAAGACAACACTATCATGGGAGACAAAAATGGGGAATAAAAACAAACTAGCCTTGGGCTAGCTTGGCGAAGGTAAGATACCTTCGTTGTGACTTATGGTGCATTTGCCACTTTAAAATTAGTAGTAAAACTTGTTCCGAATTCACTGTTCCTATGAAAGGTATATAAAGTAGTGAGCCGATCGCAACCAAACTTAAGAACATGGTTTAACAGTCAATACGATTGAAAAGTATTAAATTTGGTAAAGATATCTTTAGAAGTAAAAAAGTTTTTCTAACAAAAACTTGCTTTTGGAAAGGTCGTTCCTATGACAGCTATATGATAGAGTAGTCCAATTTCAACCAAATTCGGAAATGTGATTTGACTAAAAATACTATTCATTACTATGAAATTTAAAAAAAGATATTTTTAGAAATAAAAAAGTTTTTCTTACATAGACGAATTTTTGGGCCGGTCGTTCCTATGGCAGCTATATGACGTAGTGGTCCGATTCCACTGGTTCCGACAAGTACGCAATAGAAAGAAGGCTTTGTGCAAAATTTCAGCTTGATAGCCTTAAAACTGAGGCACTAGTTTGCATAGAACCAGGCAGACAGACGGACAAAGCTTAATCGATTCGTCTCATCATACTGACCACGAATATGTTTATATGGTCCGAGATGCTTCCTTCTGAGCGCTGCAAACTTCATGATAAAGTTAATATACCCTATTACATCCGTGAAGGGTATAAAAATGAGGCGATAAGGATGGAGTGGCTGGAGGACGGCTCAACTGCCCTCGCGTTCGCATTGGGGTCAAGGTGTAATGGGACCCTTGGCCTCTGGTTTCGTACCACCGACAAATCATTACTCATCAGGGACTGCCATCGATCTGCCGGTGGAAAAAGCATTGATTGAGCATGATTTTGTTATGTTTTTCACCGAAGTACTCAACGAGGGCTTTCATATCTGTCATAGGACGAGCAATTTGAATCATATATACATAATTATGCGCCAGTCCACCCAACGCCACACAGAGCAGAGGTCTTTACTATGCGATCGTACCAAACTGAGCACGGACCGAGTAGAGAGTAGGGACCGGGACATGTACCGGGACATGCTCCGGGACAAATGGAAAATTTAAAGTGGAGAATTGAAAATGGAAAATTGTATAAAAATATGTTGTAGTAGGTATCAAAATTTTCGAAACTGACGGGTTTTATCTACGCTTAAAAGAACTATTCTTCTTCTGTTCCTGAGAAACGTTTGATTCGTATCTTTTTTTCCAAAACCGATCGAATTTTTTTATTTCAAATTTTCGGGCTTCTTTAAAATTAAGGGACCGGGGCGTTTTGCCCCCTTCCGCCTCCATCCCTTCTCGACGGCCCTGGCTGTGGAATGAGCTTGGTTTATTACGGGTAATTTCCATGGTATTAAGAATCGAGAGTTGAAGATTAGTAATTTGCCCTATAACCACTTGTGGGGCATAGCGCGTCAACTATTCCATGTGGAATGACGTTTCACTGGCATAAACCAGTTTCGGACGATGCGCGTTGCCAGCATTGACCTCCTGCTCCCATTTAGCCGCCTACCAGCGACAAGTCGGGATATTTTGTGTCTTATTATTACGCCCACAGAGAGAAGACAACACAAAACATCTATGGCCACGAACGCCTTGGACGGGGTTTGAACCCGTAACGATTGTAGTCTGTCATGAGACTGACGCCTCTATGCACTGAGCTTGAAGATTCTTCCCAGAGTTCTAATCGATGGTTGGTGCTTTTAAAACATCGATGCTTCGTGTCGATATTTTCACCATCGATAGTCTTGTTATTGATTTTTTCTACCATCGATCAGGACCGGAAGATCGTCTCCGGGCCGACTAGTTGAACTGCAAGAAGGATGAGCGCGAGAGATAAGAGAAATTGACAGGAGCAAAAATAATAAATATATAGAATTTGTTAAGAATAACTCACCCCCTGGAGGGGGCCCAAAAAACGTGTTCGCCGGTTTCGACCGCTGATGCGAAGCGCGTCTCATCAGACGCCTCTGCTTCGCGCTTCGCACCACTGGGAGAGGCGTGACCGGGAACAACCAAGTCGATTTTGTTTCGCCTTATATAGGACGGCCAACACGGCATGGGTACGAATCTCGCAGCAATGCATCAGCGGTCGAAACCGGCGAACACATTTTTTGGCCCTCTCCAGAGGGTGAGTTATTCTTAACAAATTCTATTAAGTGTGTAGTCCCACTTGGAACAAACCAGAGCGACGGCATGTTAAGCGCCATACATGTTGTATGGATGTCGATGGCCGTCGCCTAACAAACTTGTTCATGTAATGAATATAATTTTCAGCATACAGGCGTACCTCGGCATGGTTCCGTTCCAGAAAAAAAGTGACTTATCTCGAAACAAAGTAACATATGTACGCTAACGCACCACGCTCGGTGGCCGCGGTCGTTCGGTAACCGTTCTACGATACTAATCTAGAGCTCGGAGTTCAAATTTCGTCGCGTTCAGAAACTGCCTGTGTGTACTAATAGAACTCTCACAGTATTCCAAGCTTGTAGTATAAATACGGCGCGGGAAGGAGGTGCATGCTGCACTTCCGGGAAGTATTATAGATATGCTATCGAAACGCCAACAAGGCATAGAAATGCTAGAGATGTTGACGCGCCCATGCTCCTGGAGGTGTCAAGCCAATTAACAAACGCATCAGGTTAAATTAAATTACAAATGAATTGAATTTTTAGGTTTAAAAAAAAAACCTGGATTTAATAATTTAAAATAAGAATTAAAAAAAAAACTGATAAGTTAATGGGTTAAATTAAATTAAATTCAGGACTTCAACTTCATGCAAAGTACTTAGGGTTGATTCAAGACAGCAGGCTTACTTGGAAGCTGAACATCGAAGAACGAACCAAGAAAGCAACTATCGCTCTATAACACCTGCAAAAGTTTGCTTGGTCTCATGAACGGCAGAAACTATGTAATATAATAAAAACGGGTTTAGTGTTTAAACTCATTTGGTTCAAAGGTTATATGTTATAAAAACCAGTTTAGTGCTAAAACTAATGTAGTTTTCTGTGAAGATTTTAATTTTATTTAAAATAAAACACAATGCATTAGAATCTAATTAAAGGATGTGTGTATAATGTTAACTTTTTGATTTTCATTACTTATAAGTTGCAGATCTGTTCTACATTGAAACTTTTTTGATTGGAACTATTTAAAATCATTCCGAATGCTGCAACGGTTAGCGCGTTCGCCTTCTACGCACTGGGCCCCGGTTTTCGATAAAAAAAGGAGATTTACGTGTCGGACTATAAGCCCACTCAGCTGTTAAAGGAGTACCCATTTATGGGGCAAGTAACTCGGTTGAGGTGTTACTGATCAATCACACACTTCTGCACAAGACATACCGTCACTATCTATTCTAGACGAGTTAGCATCATTTAACTCATCTCGAGGCCAGGGTTCAAAATTGGACTGCTGCGCCAGTTATTTATTTTATATAAAATCAAAAAAGATTGAAAATTAAACTAAATTTCCGACCGTGTAATTGTTTTTAATTTCTTTAAGCACTTTTTTCCGTTGTAATACAATAGAGGAGAAGTAACTGCCATAGTAGCTGCGATTTTTTGTACAGAGCAGAGTAGAGCGGGTTAAGCCGCAAAAAACGATCGAGAGCAAATTAGGGTAGCGAATACCAAAATGGGGCATATCTTAACTGGGAGTGTGTCTTCGTTTAGTTAGAATTCAAATATCAACTCAAATTTCACGGGAAAACTTTCATCCTTAGTACATACATATACAATCAGACAAATTTATTTTAGGCAGCAGATCTATTTTGTATGTGTACTATTCCAAATAATTACACAAAACGAATATTTTAGTGACAGGAAATGAACTCTATGTGCTTCTCAAACTGTACAGTATTCGAAAACTATGACACCTGCGCCGCCTGCATTTTAGAACGCAGACTACTTAACAGAGCTGCATGCTTGCACTGACGTTTTATCCAGAGCAGCTCAGATCAAATTGTAAGTGTAATTCTGTGGTCTTAACCTACTCTGCTCTGTATGGCTGTTAAAAAAAACGCGCCTATTGTCTGCCTATTTTAACCGCATGTAATTTGAATAATCAATATGTGCGAGAATTAAAATTTAATTCCAAGTAACTCGCATCTTATGTGACTGCGTTTATTTTATGTTGGTTTGCATTCTGAGTTAATTTGCTTTGTTCTCGTCAAAGAGAAGACGGTTATCCGAGCTATCCTTCTCACAATTTCCACCTTCTACGGGGTATTTAATCTTCACTATAACTTTCAACACAATTTAACCACTGTCCCGCCATAATCCAATTTTTCAGGTTTCCAGTGATGCGCAAAATACAAGAGTTGCTTACAAGACCTTTCGTTCCAATTAATATTTACGGATCCTGTCATTTTGCGTAGACACGGCAATTAGCCCCATTTCACCTGAAACATCTAATTTACGGGAAATTCCAATCTTTCTGCAATTTGATTTGTATCTTTTTAACTATTATTCATAAGAGCGGTGTGTGCATACTTCTATGATTTTAGGTCAAATTAACACGAACCTACTCGAAGCATATGGAAACCTTCTGTGTTGTACATTTATGTTGCTTATTATGATGCATGGGTGCAACTATCTGCGGTTTGGACTTAATGGTCTTAATCATAACTTGATAAAACATAAGGAGCACATTATAAAACCATAAGTCTAGTTCTGGCTGCACAGTTTCAAAAAATGCCAAGCGACTTTTCACAGATACACTCTGGTTGTGAAACAGGGCATCACCAGTTGCAGTTGCTGCACACAGGCATTTCAGTTGGACTTCCATCAATAAATCGACATAATCCCTCTTTGACTGGACCTACTATCTCTGTTGTATCTAAAAAGATGTTCGTGTATCGGCAAAATGTACGAGTATCTTTTAAGCGAGTTGTTGCATGGAAAAGTGCAACAGCGTTCATTGTACACAAATTGTGCACTGACGATCATCTCATAATTGCAACCTTGTGCATCTAACAATCTTTTCTCCATAGCACTGTAGGACTAGGCTGACTGACTGCTACCTGACGTTACAATGTTTTGCAGCTTGAACGTTGGCAAGATGAAAGATTGCACTTACGAAAATCATAGAAGTGTGCAAATACATCACACATCATACAGATGGTGCATTTGAGCCAGGTTTTTGAAGAGTGTGCACGGGTTCCGGTAATTAATTCCTGCATGTGAGAGCGCAAGGCGATCTGCACTTTTCTATGCTTATTGTATGATAAATTGGTGGTTATAAGTAGATGACATTAGCGGAAACCGTTAGCGATAGATATGAGGAAATATTTGTGCTGTGCGGTTAATTACTGATGTTGAGGAAAACACGAAAAGGGAGTCCATTGAACGGTAGGCTTAGTCAAAAGAATTGCTTTCTACCTGCATTCGTAACGAGCGAACATGGCAATGGGCATCGAAAAGTTACGGCTCGTATGACTGGACAAATAAGGCGGATGATGATGAGATTCTATGAAAACGGTATTGTGTGTTATTGTAGTATGTATCATATTTTAAATGGACACGCAACCGCTTACCTCTTCTTGGAAAATTACGATTTAACAAATGGAGAGATACAGGGTCCTTTACTTATAGTCCAGGGAATAGAGACATATTATATTAGAAAAGGTTCAGTGGTTATAATTTTTTTATACATTATCTAAGTTGTTCCTGTAGTTAAGAATCCAAGTTTTTGAACTCTCCTACCTTTCGCATTTCCTGTGACACTCCAAAAACCGTCGAATTTCCAGTTACATATTTTTTTTGCTTATTTCACATATCTTCTTAACAATGCATGTCATACTACGTTTACGCTAGACTCGAAATTGCGTGATTTCGACCAGCTGACTCCGAAATTCCGAAAGTGTTTATGCTGATAATGGCTAAGTTCATATCACACAACAGTTGGCATACTGTTGCCAATTTGTTTTACGAACACTCTCCACTGAGTTTTTGATGGACGCAACATGCTGTGAAAAATGTCATTTTCTCCATCGCAAAAATTTCTCCGCAGGCTATGACCAGCATATGATGACAATCCTGAAATGACACTCGCGTTGTCATACGATTTTTCGACAGTAGTCAGTTTTGAACTGGAAATTTGACAATCGATGGATGACTAGATGCGAGTGCAGTTCGGAACACAACAACGTGTTGCAATACTGCTTCGATACTGTTGCCACAGCATGTTGCGATTCCGCTGTGTGTTATGAACTTAGCCATTATTATGGATTTTATTTGGCAGTTTTTAAACTATATTGGGCTTTTACGTCAACGCCTGACATGATCCGTTAAAATTTGATATTTTATTTTACGCTTTTAATTGTCAACTGGCTTTGAAAATTACTTGTATTGGAATTGGGAATTTCGCACTTTTATTTTGGCATGTGATGCATTGCCGTATAACATCAGGATTTCAATCGCGATTTCAAAAGGATTCCATGGTGTCCTTGTTAACTATCAAGACTTCGTTTGGCAATAAAATATATTCGAAATCGGATGGATTTAAAGGAGATTTCACCGAAATCCAATTTTGCGAGATTTAGAGTCCAGCGTAAACGTAGTATTAGACAAAAAATATCTACAGTCGGGAACGGATAAGTGCAATCTCCTCTGGCAATGAAATTGTTTGCACTTATCCGTTTTTTATTCACTTATCCGTTGCAAAGACAGACCACTAAAATTGAGTCAATTTGGAGGTTTTATAGGAAATAATTGGAAAATATCTGTAAATAATTTTAGTCCCTTCTATAGCCTTTGAATGTCGCGCTCGGTGGCCGTGATCGTTCGGTCAACGCTTTGCGATACTAATCAAGAGCTCGGAGATCAAATCTCGGCCCGATCAAAAACTTCTTGTAAGTACTAATAGAATTCTCACAGTGCTCCGAGCTTGTCAGTATAAAGACGGCGCGGATAGGAGGTGCATGCTGGCAACTGCACTTCCGAAAAGTAGATATATTATTGAAACGTAAACAAGGCATAGAAATGCTAGAGATGTTGACGCGCCCATGCCCCCTGGAGGGCTTAGTCGTTATATTGTATGACAACTGGATCTTTTATTCGAGCGGTGTTAAATTTGCCATGCCTGGTTATTTCGTCGCTTGGACGGTGCACGGCTGCAATACGCAATCGAACATTAGCGATCATAAGACAATAGTCTCTTCCTATCCCAATATCGGCACCCTTTTTATTTTGCACGTCCAGGAGGCAACTATTGGATCTTTTACTACTGGCAAAGTGGTCGATCTGATTTTATGTTCTGCGCCGATCAACAGAGGACCAACTGATTTTGTGGTGGTCCTTATACTCAAATATATTACCACCGATGAAGAGACTGTGAAAGTTGCAGAACTCTGCAAATCTCTCAGCGTGATCGTTAGGATCACCAAGACCATGTCTCTCCATCACATATTTGAGCCCATAGTTATCAGCGCCAACATTTGCATTCAAATCCCCTATAACTATTATAATATCACCTTTAGGTGTTCTGCTCTGGACGGCATTTAATTGTTCGTAGAAGGAGTTTTTCACCAAAGCATTGTCGGGTTCAGTTGGAGCACAACATTGTATGTATGATATTATTATGATGTTTCTAATTTTTGTTCGGAGCCTAGCGGTCATGGTTCTGTTGGAGATCGGATTCCGGGATAAGAGAGAGTTTCGTACGGCCCTGATTTAGAGGAGCCCCACATCTGACTCATTACTACTACCGATAGCTCTACCGGAATACAACATTACAATACTACCCATATTGGAGAGATAAATTCTCCGCTGTTGCATCGTCTTATCTCACTACCTCGGTTGTTTACTTTATAGCGCAGAAATTCGCCCTTCTAATTGAAGTGCATTCTGGGGACTTTACGATCCGTTTCCCAGGAGAGTACGCCCATTCCAGAATCCAATCTTTGTCATTATACGATAGCCAAAAGTTGTAACCCTTGAGTCTGTCCTTATCCGAGGCATAGTGAAAATTTCGTTAGCATATAGAAGATTGCGGTTAGTGAAATTTGCTGGCATACACTTCTTGTCCTTTGCTTATCGATTTCTACGACGACGGGCCGTCAAAGGCAAATGCTGTAGTATTGTTCTTATGCTCCACACCAAAGGGCGAATGATTACCTCGACCAAATCATCGCACCTCGATTACAGACGGCTTGGCTTGGTTAGCAATTGTCAAAGACCACTGCCATTCCAGGGGGCGCCCACGAGGAAGACTACGGAATAGAATTTTTGCCATATACTAATTGCCCCAATCCCAGTGGGCAGCGCGTCAACTTTTCCCATGTAGCTCAATTGAGTTTTCGTTAGCATAAACTGGTTTTGGACGATGCGTGTTGCTGGAATGTACCTTCTGCCCATTTAGTCGCATACCTGCAACAAATCGGGAAATATTGTGGCTTATTGTTACGACCCACATTGAGCTACTGTCCGGTGAAAAACGACAAGACTATGTGCGAATAACCAAAGTTGGTTATCAGCTTACTGAAAGAAGTACTCGGCGAAGCCGGGTATTTTGGCTGGTAATTGACTTTAATGTACGAGTATGCCACATTATCCTTCACCCAAACGATGAGAAACCTTGGTGTTTTAGCATATTACATTTTTTCCCATAATATTAATATGTAGTCAACTCAACAGACCAGCTGAACATAACACAAAAAGCCTCAATCAACGGTTGGCCCAATTACAGGCTAATCGATAAATCTATGCGGGGTATCTTTTTTTTTGTACCACACACCTGTTGCTGGCATCGCCATATCATTAAAGATGGGCTCAAGGTATTTCTCATTTGCAATTATATACGACGACAACAATCATGATCAATAATTACTCTAGCGGGATGTAAATGGCCAAAGCCATTGCATGCCATTCATCTTCATAAAGTCACGTGAGTGGGCTCTTAGCCATTTTTAAGTGATAGGGACTTAAGCCACCGATGTATTGATCTCGCAAATCTTGTAGCCTGCATACATACGAGTACATACTGTAAATGCGCAAAGGTCTTGGCCGACACTTTAGTAGATCCACTGTCGTTAGATTGAATCTTTTTCTGTGATATTCTATTAACCGCTCCATGAGTAATGGACAGTATGTGTGTTAGAAAATACGAAGCCAGATGACACTATTGAACTTCCCAAGTGTTCATTTTGTTTAATTAGTCGTCTAGTTATTTAAGAACATATCAAGAGATATTCGGAAGTCATTTTAGTTATTTTAAAATAAATAAGGTGAGGCTTACTATTGTTACCAAACTTCTGCTCATCCAGAGTCGATGTTAAGAGTGCTGCAAACACGAGTAAACCGAGTAAACTAACTTATGTCGCCGTATACAGGCGGCTGTACGACATGGATGAGCATACTTCCCTAAACTCTGGACGTATTCAATGGCGGCTAAACGAACAGCTGTTTTTGGTTTGGCAAATGTCAAATGATTCAATATCTGCAATCTGCCATGTACAACATTTCTAAGAACATACTGTTCACCTTGGGATCATCGGCACCACTGTACCGATCACAAAATGCAAATTAAAATGATGCGTGGTTAATATTTTTCATCGTTAATTATGGCGATCTCACATTCGTTTGAAGGTGTACATCCATGTTTCCATGGAGTTGGTGGCGATCTACAAAACGATAATCACTACATACGAGTACGATGATGTTAAATTATAATCAAAGTTTCCTGCGCTCATTCTAACGGATAATGTCATCGAATGATGCAATTATTGATTGTCTTTAACCCAAATAGATCTGATTGCCCGACACCATATGATCACTGTCGTAAAAGGCTCGCAATGGGGCAGTAGGTGTAGGAAAAGGTGCAATTAAGGTGAATAGTGAATGGACGTTTAATGCGGGTATATTCCATTAATTAATAGTCAGTTGGGTTGCTCTTTGAAATTTGATTTATCTTAAGTAAGGTTTGATTATCCTTTGATTATTCTCCATGCGTACTTTTCCCCTCTCTTGTTTTACGAACTTCACCACCAAGTGGTGGGAATTGAAATAAGGCTTCTGGTGTCTGTCACTTCATTCAATTAATTTATCAAAATGTTTGCATGATTTTTTTTTTTTATGGGTGATAGGCAATAATAGGTAATAAACACTTTACTTTTTAAATCTTTGCGCGAGTTATTTAAATGGACTTTCAAATAATACTTTGGTTCGACTCAATAAAATATTTTATCCAAAATTTTGACCCATCCAGAAAGTGATCGTAAGACTAAACTATTTTCAGTTACGTTACCAATTTGAAATTTGAACAAAGGAAAGGCAGTGTGGTGCCAGCCTGCTCAGATGCCATCTTTTGGTGCTCCGAGGTCCAGATGACGGTGCACCTTGGCCTTCTTCATCCGCTGGAAAGAAAACCATTCCGAAGCGTATATATCCTAGACTTGTACAGACCTAGTGGTGATACCAAAAGTACCAGTACTTTTCAAGTCGCTAGCTTCATTCTATCTAAAGTTATTGGTTATTTGAAGTCTCACTTGTAGGGGAGGTAGAGGTTTTTTTGTCGAATCTTGCGTATTTTTAATAACAACCAATTAGATCCCAGAACAAACATTTGACCAAAATTTCAAGCCACTAGCTTCATTTTATCGAAAGTTGTCGCTTGTTTGTAGTTTTATTTGTAGGGGAGGCAGGTGCTCCTTGGGTCGGATCTTGCCCATCGTTGCCACCAACCAATTAGATCATGATACAAATATTCGAACAAAATTTCAATTCCCTAGCTTCTTTCAATCGAAAGCTATCGCTTATTTGAAGTTTTATCTGTAAGGGAAGTAGGGGTTTCGTAGGTCGGATTTTATGTATTTTCAGCGTCAGCCAGCAAATTCCTACTACAAACATTTGACCAAACTTTCAAGTCACTTGCTGTATTTTATCGCTTATTTTAGGTTCCATTTTTAGGGGAGTTAGGGGTTTCTTTGGTCGGATCTTGCCCATAATTGCCGCCAACCAATTAGATCACACCACAAACATTTAAGCAAAATTTCGAGTCTCTGGCTTCATTCTATCGAAAGTTATCGATTATTTGAAGTTTCACTTTTAGGGGAAGTAAGGGTTTTGTTGATCATATTCTCATAAGCTATCGCTTATTTTAAGTTTCATTTATAAGGGAGGTAGGGGTTCCCTGCGTCGGATCTGGCCTATCTTTAATACTAACTAACCTAATCCTTTAAACATTTGACCAAAATTTCAAGTTTCTGGCTTCATTCTATCAATCCATCTATCGAAAGCTATCGCGTATTTGAAGTTTTATTTGTAGGGGAGGTACGGATAGCCTGGTCTCAACCTTGTCCATTTTCAGCACCAACTAACTGTATCTTACTAGCAACATTCCACCAAAATTTCAACCCGCTAGTGTCCTTCTATCGAAAGTTATCGTAATTAAAGTAATATTTAATTTTTTTTTGAATTTGTAGGGTAGGTAGGCGTTCCTTTGATCTGATTATGCCCAACTAGCCAAAACTCAAGTAGCTTCTCACCTCAGGGTTACATGCCAAAAATCAGGTGTCTACGTCAATTGGTTCAAGAGTTATAGACAAAAACGTGAAAAGTAGGGTAGTACGGGGCTCTTTTTGAGAAAATTACCGTTAGGTTTTAACTGATCGATTTTATTTTTCAAGAAGAGATTACCTTCGCGAGCAATCTACCGAAGCTAGACCTTTCCATGTTCATTTAGTCGGGAGTTATTGATACATTTAATTATTTTACATATGTAGGGGAGGTAGGTGTTCTCTTGGTCTGATAATGCCCATTTCCAATAGCAATCAACTAGATTATACTGCCAACATTTGACCATTTTAAGGCTCTAGCTTCATTCTGTCGAAAGTTATCGTACGAACGGACAGACAGACAGACGGACGGACAGACGGGCAGACAGACATGGCTAAATCGAATCAGGTGGTGACCCTGATCATATATACGTATATACATATTGCTATACCTCCGGAGCCTCCTTCAAGGTGTTACATATTTTCGTCGTGACAAAAACAATATACCCTATACTAAAGGGCTAGGGTATAAAAATCATAATAAGCGCTGGTCCAACATAATAATTGTCGCTAAGAAACACGCTCCATGGCAAATGGTAACTTCATTTTGAGGTACTCAAATCCCACAATTGTCACGATCATTATTATCTCTATATAGGTATAGACGTCATCATCACACTATTCCATATAGTGGTAACGGAGCAATTGGGCTTCAAAATATGACACAGCCTTCTTCGGCACTGCGCTCGCAGGCGAGTTACATAGGCTTGTCGATGAACCGCATTGTTACTTGCCACACAAAGACAGCGATATTTGGCACAAACGTCTAAGCTCTCGTTCACTAACAATTCCCACAAGAAGCTGTCGCCGCCAAACAAAATAAGGAGCCTGTGTCCAATTCCTGCTCAACTCAATATTGGAATATGATTCTAGTCGCGGTTTCCGACGGAAAGTCCAATTCAATTCAATTCGATTCGAAGGCCATATGAATATCCCCAATGCAACACACAGACACGTCAAGGAACATCCTCCGAGTAAAATTTCACAAATTGACCGGTTTTTATGCGCGGTGCAGCACGCCGTGTTTCAGATCACACGCGGCAGCTTCAAATCTATATCACGAACCGAGTACAGTGGCGCCCGGGAGTAGTTGATGCTCTACGACCACTAGGTACTACGGCAAACTAGCAGAGTAGCTAGATTCTAGAGTATCTCATAGTCAACTTGTTGTTCATGCTACTAGTATAAAGGTAGTATTGCCTATGAACTCAAATTTTGCGTTATAGACCCACGCTGGCTGTCAATCATAGACGTTTTGGATATCACCCGCGGGATTACGATTCAGATTTCTCCGATTTATCTTTCAGACGCTATCCCCTCCATTTCTGAGTCATTTAAATATGTTTGCAATCTGAATATTTTCCGATCAATTTGTTGAATCAGGATTCCATAGCGATTTTAAAAGTTCACGAATGACAACGAACCGCGGTCATTATTTTAATTGTAATCAAAACCAGATAAAGAACAACGCTGGATGCGCTAAAAACGACAATTTGTGGAAAGGTTTTGTAATTGGAAGCTTTAAAAGTGTGTATTGCGTATTTGAATATATTTTAAGTGCTTGGCGTGTTTTGTTTGACAAGACAACGGGGTAAGGCCGTTTATAAGAACAAAAATGTTCCACGAATCAGGATCAGGGAACAGTTATTATATAGACCTACCGAATCATAGCGCTCGCTAAAACGTAGACAATACTTTGAGCGAACTTCCAGCATAATGATGTGAATCAAACAAATATATAAATTAAGAGCCCAGTACCATGTTTTTGTAAACCATTGCCAATTAAATCTGCATTTAACGAACACAATAATTAAGTGTGATAACAGAGACTAATTCGATCGTTGATAAAAGAAACCAGTTGAATCTTCTTCCCTTCAATGACATTACAAAGTTTTAGATTTAATTTCCATAAATTATCATAGCACATACCACGAGCTTACTAAATAAAACAGAAGTGCAGAACAAGCATTGTGCGGAACAACAATTTCCGCCAACTTGTAACGAGTTCACCAGATGTCCTGTAAATTTTATTTATGACCCTTGTTCCTTTTGGGTAATCTTCCTTGGACAACACCTCTACCGTACAACCCCAGCTGAAGAGAGCCAAATACTGACCGAATGCGAATAGACTGTGTACTGGTTATGGCTATAACCCCATTCCACACACATAGTGTTAGGATGGTGTGCTCCGCAGAAATCGCGGTATATATTCCCCATGACACACAATCTTTTCCCGGTATCTGATTTCATGAACGGAACATCCTCTTATTCGTCGCAATCCTCATGTCTTTGAATGGACATAGTTCAGGTCGTGGACTATCTCATCCTGATGAAATCTTAAGGTTCGGAATCTAATGGTTAGGGAAGGTATGGGCGGCAACGGAAAAATTTTTGAGATCGATAGAGAATACATTACACACTGACTGATTTGAAACTGACCCTCAGACTACAAGTCAGTGAAGGGAAGATGCTGTATGCACTGGGACTCTTGAATAGATTCTTTTGCGTCTCGCCCGTCTTGGCTCATTGCAAGATGCAGAAAATATACAAAATTCACGGCGCCAATGAGTGGAGACAGGCAAACACAAAAGAATCACAGTGCGTATTACGGGCAAGGATTAAAAATATGAATAGAAACAATTTATTGGCATTGGCAATTTTTTTCTATTTTACATAACTGACTCCGAGTGTTATGTTCTTTGACCATCAGCGTGAAAAAAATTGCCTAATACGGCGGGCAAAAACCTTTTGCATAGTCCTCCTCGTGGGCGCCCCTGGTAACGGCAGTAGATGAAACTGCTGACGGCCTAGTCTTAGCGATAAGACAGTTTGGAAAAAGGTAGAGAGCTGTAGCCTGAATGGCTGACCAACACCTAAGCGTCTCAGGTTTAGTAGGATGGAATAACTTGCGTAGTTGAACCTGCAACATAGTTGTGAAAGCTCCAGCCGGTTTATTAAACCATCTGAACCAGCTATCTTCAAAGCCACCCCTGAATGGCGTTAAGCGATGTGCTGAAAATTGTTCTTGTAAAAATCACGCCACATCAAGAAACCTGGAATAAAAGCCTCGGGTTGGAAGGATCAAAAACGACGCCCATGCAAGCGACTAACGGATTATTTTTTTGGATCCTGGAATGTAGGCTCCCTGAACAAACCGCGGGCCAAGTATGCCCTCCTTCAACAGGTCGAAAAGTACAAACTGAGCATTAACGCAGTCCAGGAAACAAACTGGCTTGTCAGTGAGGTCAATGACAAGAAATTGTTTAAAAGTTTGAAAGTGTCAAACCGTCGAGCCGCAACGAGTTTAGAGTAGCATTTATATTTTAGTATAGTGACGAATCAACTCAAGCCGCACATTACTGACTTCAAACCCATAAATGAACGGCTGTGTTCGATTCGCAATAAGACTCGATTCTCAACCTCCCGATCATCAATGTGCACGCCCCCACTAAAGTTAAGGAAGACGCAATAAAAGACGAGCTCTACGCCTGCCTTTACACTCTCTTCGATTCACTTCTAAGAAACGACGTCAAACTGCTGCTGGGAGACTTTAACGCGAAAGCTGGAAATGAGAGTTGGCACTGGGGGACCACCGGAGGCCACAGTCTCCTTAAAAAATGTATCGAACACAGCCAGCGACTTATCGACTTCGCCTGCAGCAGGAGTCTGGTCATCAGCTCCCGCTGTGTTTCCCGCATCGATCCATTCACAAGCAGACCTGGAAATCTCCAGACGCACATACCGTCAACCAAATATATCACGTCTTCATTTGCAACAGATGGGCGTCTAGTTTAATAGATGTCCGCCCATATCGAGGAGCAAACTGCGGCTCAGATCAACACTTGGTGAAGACGACCTACAGATGTATAATTTCTTCAGTGCAACAATCGAGAATTAGCATTCAAAAAATCTTTGCAGTTGGTAAAGCCTCCGGAAACATGCTAGACACATTCGAACGGCTCTGCGGCGAATTTTCGGCGCTGTTTTCGATCGAGATGGATGGCGCATCCGGTACAACCATGAGTTGCTGCGAGGACGACCGAGAGCTCATTGGGAGAGCTCGGTATATGCTATAATAATAACTGGGCTTCCAAGATTGAAGGACGCGGTCACGTGACCGAGATAATTGGAGGACAACGATCCAGGCGGCCAATGCCCGATGTCGGGCTTTCATACCAGGATGATGATTATAATAGAACTCCCACTGCTTTCCGAACTTATCAGTATAAAAACGGCGTGGATAGGAAGTGCATGCTAGCAACTGCACGTCCGAAAAGTAGATATTCTATCGAAACCTTAACTAAGCATCGAAATGCAGCATATGTTGACGCATCCATGCCCAGGAGGGATGAAGGCAATTAACAACAGAAAGAAGCTGAGATTATACCGCCAGAATGGGCGAAGTGCCAACACCACATCGCGAAGATGCAGAGTGGTATGAAAGGGCAAAGAAGAAGAAGAAGTAAGATAGCTTTGAGCTTTGTATGGCGTCGATCGAAGCCAGCCGATTCAATTTGCTTTCAAAGAACAGGTTCGCAGCCTGAAGAAGTCCAAAATACCCATCATCCTGTATCCCATCAAATCCATGAAAGGTGTAATTATACAAACAAATGTACACACGATTAGATTAGAAATGAAAATGATATTTACCAATGTTAAAGATCAAACTGTCGACGATGCCTATTCTAAAACACAAACACAGCGGCGCATTCAACAAGCGAAATCGCGAAAATTGTATTATCTTACACACAAGAACGACCCAAGAAATAATGTTGGAAATAAATTGCAAAGCCAACAAATTCCGGCAACGACCTGAAGACTATTCTAATAACGACACGTACGCAATTAGAATTAATTGTCAACATGCTTGAATGCGACCAATGTTTTTACAGTACGGCTCTTCTCCTATTTGACCCAGCTTCATTGAACGGAATCATTCGTATTCACAGAGCGCTGCATCTTTTTGTACAAATGCCATACCAAAGATACACAGAGATGCAATTTATTTGACACGCGTCTCAAGGTATAATTTGAATTGTTACAGTGAAGAAATTCAACGGAGTGGAGTGGAGCCGAAGACGAAGTGACAAGACAGCACTTCTATCGGACAGCTGAGCTATTCAGAAGGATAATAGTGGAAAATAAATAATAAAACTGTTATATTTAAAATTAAACAAATTGTTTACAACAAGTTTATCTGGTGGAGAGTTTGTTTTCCTTAATGATGACCAATAATTCGATGTGTATGGCCGTATGTACATGGGTAAGTGCATGGATAGAAGATGGTTAAACTAGAACTTCGGGAAGAGAGACGAGTGTCGTTCATGAACTGTTATTAACATTGCTAAGCTGATTATGTTGGATATAGATCGCCATCGTTCATCTTTCAGCTCGACAAAGTGATTATCCACAACAGATTGCTTGCAACTAATTAAAAGTAAATTGCATGGAAGCATGTTTTTGTTGACCTGAATGCAAATTGCAACACGTTGAAGATAATTATGTGTTGTTTACTGAGCTATGGTATTTATTTCCACCATTAAATAGTCAGGTCAAAAGATGTTTCATTATTTGATGTGGATTCAACGGACAATTTTAATCAGCTTTAGAACTTTAATCAGTTGACAGAGTGAGGCTGCCTCCAGAGTAGTAGCTACAGCGCAAGCTGAAAATAGTTAATGCGAGAAAGCTTCGCATACAAGCTAGTGATGGGCTAACTATCGGAAAGTTATTCGATAGTTTTTACTATCCATAGCAAAAACTATCGAATAACTTTGAGATAGTTATTGGATAGTTTTCACCATCGATAAAAAAAGCTGTCGGCCGATAGTCCCGATTGTCCCGATAGGCTGATAGTACCGATAGTATGCTTGAATCAAAAGTTTATTCGATAGGCTGCTTTTACAAAACACAGCTCACATAGCCCTCAAATAGGTCCATTGTGATACCACTAGCAGATATTCTCTTTCAACTTTTCCGATAGTTAGAACCATCCAGAGCCAACAATAAACCGCTGGAGTTTTCCGACATCCGCGCTTTCTAGCTCCTCCGAGTCAGTGAAGAAGTAGGATCCAAGTAACGATCAGCTACGAAAGCCGGACAGGAGCAGAGAAGGTGGAAGCTACTGTCCTCTTCGTTCGCATCCCAACAGCTCCAGCAAAAGCCATTGTAGGGATGCCGAAGTTTCCTGGCATGTTCCCCAATGAGACAATGCCCAGTGGTAACACCCACCACCGAGGTAATATGGCTTCTATTTAGCGATAGTGGATTTTCAGATCGGCTAACATCCAGTATGTGCCACTGCCATCTAGTTGTACGGCAGATATTGCCATCAATCCATCTTGCATTGTCTTTGTAAATCACCCCAGATTGGCCAAGCAATTTGCAAGAAGCAATGGGTGGATAGCTATCACCATATTGTTGGAGCTCCCCATTCAAAGAACCCAGTCTGGCATGCTCATCAGCCTGACAGTTTTATTCCAAGCCGCTGTGACCAGGAACCCAGCACAGGACAATGTTAAAATTGCTCCCCAATGCATGAAAATATACGAGTATGTACTATATGAGCGAATCTTCCTCGCATCTAACGCCTTTCAGCTTGGCTAAGCTTCACACTTTTACCCTGGATCGCGCCCTAACTATTTTACAGCTAAGACTAGTGTCCTTTTTTCATAGAACGTATAGTCATGTTTATCAAATACAGCTTACGAAACTGCGTCAAACGAAACCGCGTTAAAATTCACACGAAGTTCTCCCAAACATAAACTTTCCACCGCATTGATAATCAATAAAGATAGCCACAATTATGGCGAACGTGTTGTTTTATATAAACGATTACCCTTTAGCGATAATCACAGTAATTGAGCTTGCACGCACCCAAGGATTACAAATTGCCTTATTCCATCCAGTTTCGAAAAAAAAGACTCCTACGAGTATGGCATGGACAATTTTGAGGCTGCTCAGACAAATTGGATTCACCATTTTTTAACCATTTGGTGTTGTTGCTTTTTTGGTTTTCGGTTTCAGTGACTCCCTTAACAATGTAGCCGCATCCATAATTTTGACTTTTAGTTGCGACATAATATCCATTTATCAAATTCACAACGTCCATCGATCGGCCGAAACCATCCAGTGAACCATTATTTTAAGTAATTTATCTCAATTTCGTATTGGTTTGTTATTAATGCACTTTTTTTGAATAGGCCATAATCATTTTCGGCTGGACTCGCGAGTGGACCTGTAAAACAGGAACCCTTTTCTTTTTTCGGTTACCCTGATCAAGTCAACATTTGTGGTAACGACGAGAAGGCAGCCAGATTCAAAATGAAGAAACGATGTTCACGATTCAGTACATTTTTTCTTAACAGTACACAGGACTCCGCAGGCGTAAAAATGAAAGTGGCTTTTGTGATGTAAACCAGTGTGCTCATTAATCAGTGCTTCATTTTTTGATCATCAATTTGAAAAGAGATTTCAAACCTGATTATTATGAGGCATGTGGATGTGCACAATTTTGAATATAGCCTAGTCCGAACGTGCTTATAGAAACCTATCTAAAGCAAATTGTGGTGTAACTCTCCCTTTTTCCTTATTACATGTTTTCATGGAGCTGATTACGAATCTGAGGATTCCTGCCAAATTTTTTTTTTTAGTTGAATTTGAACTATAGAAAAAAACACGAATTCTTAAGTTTGAATGAAATCAGCCCACTATTTCATATTCTGCTCATAGGAACAGTGGAATCAGAACAAGTTTTACTGCGAATTTCAAAGTGGTAAATGCAGAATGGTTGATCCAATCGGCATTTACCACTTATAGCAACTAAGACGCGAATCGTGAAGGGTATCACACCTTCGATAAGCTAGTTACGTGGCGAACTCCACAAATTTATAAAAAAATAAAGACGCCGATTTTATGTGGACAAACAATTTGATTCGAAACAAATTTAACAAATACAAAATACAATTTACTTTAATTTAACAGCTCACGGGCTCGATGGAACTGCTCTGATTTCAATGCACGTCGGCTTTAAGTAGACAATATCTGCTGATGCATTAAAGTGAAGTTTGCGCGTGTAAGTATCGTTTCCGCGGATCTACAGTTTCATTTCGTATTTTTTTTTGTAATTAATTGCAGATTGTAGCTGCCTGTACTATTTTTAAACAAATTTTCCGAAGACTGCAAAATAGATCCGGTTTAAGACTATTTTGCCATCAGTTTGGAGACTGTGGGGAGGAAGCAAATTCCATACCAATTATTACAATCTTTCAGGTTACCTTTCTTCGGGATCTTAATAATGACGCCCGTATTCCAATCTTTAGGGAGAGTTTCGGTTTCAAAACACTCTTGGATAAGGAGAAGAAGAATATCCGCACTAGCGTTGATATCCGCCTTAAAGAGTTTCACCGGAGTTCCATCTATCCCCAGAGCTGTACCCACTTCCATCGATTTGATAGCCACAGTTAATTCCTGGGCTGGTATCAACTCTGGCTATTTCTCTCCATCTCTCTCAATTGACTTAACCCCTTGTGGGGCATAGCGCGTCAACTGTTCCATGTGGCCCAGTTGACGTTTCTTCGGAATAAACTGGTTTCGGAAAATGCAGTTCCCAGCATGCATCTCCTGCACATCCATAGCCACGAACATCGTCGTGGACGAGATTCGAACCCGAAACGCCGTTAGTCAAACATGAGACTGATGCCTCAACACACTACGCTCCCGGTCGCCTGAAATCAACTTTGGCTATTTGCGGAATATTTTCTACTTCTAGTGACGATGGGTTCAAATGTCCAAAGGTGTTCCTGAGGACCTCAATGAAGTGCTTTCTCCACCATCGCAGTTGGTCTTTATCGGAGACCAGTGGGGACCCGTCTTTATCTTTCACGGGTTGTTCAATTGCAAAGATTTCCCAGATAAGGGCTTGATAAGTTTGTAAAGGGTTCCACTCTCACCACGGTAAGCCGCTTCCTCTACCTTCTCCGCTAATGCATTGATGTTGTTGCGTATGCGTTTGTCCGTCTTATGCTTCTTTGCAATCCTTTCTGAAGCGAACGGTATTCAGCTCTAAGTTGATCTTTGACTGCGTGCTCAGTAGCTGAGTTGGTTTATTCCTTAATTCTCTTGCGTGTCGAGATTAGAGACCGTGTAATAAATGACCTTCTACCGCGCTCCAATCTGCCCGGAAAGGTTTCACCGCACGAAATAAATGAGTGTTTAGCGACGTTTCATCTATCTCGCACTATTGCACTCGCTCCACATAGTTCGAACGTTCCAAAAACCGATCGTGGTTCGTTGTTTGTAGCCAAAAGTCGTTGCCGGTGAATCAGTCCGTGGTATCCGAGGCTCGTTTAATGTTACGAGTGTAAATTTATTTCAGGTACGCCGGTTACAAGCCCACATACTCAATCAGGTCAAGGGTTGCTTCCTTAGGTGTCCTAAGAGTCGCCAGGAGCTATTTTTTTTATATAGCGCAGAGGTGGAGTGTTTTTAATTGGGCGTTCTTTTGATGATCTTTCAGCTGGGTATGACATGTTGGTGCTCTCACGACTATGTTGTAACACCACCGTTCCCCTATTTCCTGAGACACGCTGGTGTTATTGGTAATTCAGGATGATCATCGATATGTGCCTCTACCAAATGTTTTGCAGTGCAAAACTCGGTTGGCTTGGTTAGCCGTTCCAGAGGGCGCCCACGCGGAGAACTATGGAAGAGGTCTTTTGCCCTCCAAATGTGTATTTTTAATGCAGTTTAATTACTTTATTTCTAGAGACAGCAGTCGAATTTCGGCTGCTGTCTCTACACTGATTGGCCCTTGCCACAATAGTAAGGTGTGGGCCGACGTGATAGTAGGTTTTCATTTCAAAATATTTGGCGGAAGGGTTCCGATAGCGTGAAAAGGGTGATCAAAATTTAGTTTCATCTGTATGTAAAGTACAAATGTCGTATCTCATTTCAAAGGGAACTATGAGTAATTTCAATGTCTTGTATCTGTTTCATATTCAAAGAACCCCCAACGTAGTGACGTGTGAAAAAGTGAAGAAATTTTCTCACATACATAAATACACAAGATCCTATTGCAATGGAATGTTCCCCTATTGAGATCCAACAAATCGATTGAAGAAGTACATTAGCTATGTTCGGGGTAATCGTACAAAGACCCAGAATGAATCGAACGGCCTAAATCAGTAACGAGCAAATCCAAACAGAACTGTGAGCTCAGGTATATGGGCGAATTGTCGAGGAAAAGTTGACGTTCAATTAATTCACTTTCAATTCTGATCCAGAAGTGATCCCATCTAAAAGATTAGTCTGCTCCGAATAAATCGAACAGGGCTAAATTAACTATGTAAAATAGGTACATTAATTTCGCATTACGCAATCGAAAGACTTAAGCGAGCAACTTGGTTTTAAAAAAACTCGTAATTAATACATCATAATTATTTCAGTTTCAAGTTTGAAAGTTATTACTCAAACTTCGTCAATTTACCCTGCAATCGCTATAAAGCAACTAACAAATTGTCATCCTTTCAATAGGAATGCGCGGCTCATGCGTCAAAAATCAAAGTGATAATTGTCATAGAAAAATTGATTTATTATTTGTATTGTGTCATTGTCTCGTCACATCATTACTTATGCATCTGCAGCGCTCGCATTGTCACCGTAGTCCACACCAGTTTACAATTCCACCCATTTCATTGAAAAATGATTTCCCTTCGAATAATCGCATGTCTATACCTACTCGTATACTCGTATGCTACGCAAAGTGTCACTCATAAACAATTCAAAGTAAAAACCATCCCAAGAATTGGTCGTCTAAATGAAGCATATCTAAAACATTTCTTGCACGAATGTCCGTAAACTAAAAGAGCGTAGCATAACGCATTTATTATTATAATACGCGTAATGATACGTTTCAGTACTGCGCGCTCTCGCATACCTACCTATTATGCGCAACGCTTGTTTACATACTATAGGTCGATTCAGGACGCGCACCGCGTCTTTTAGGCCTATACACTTTGATATGTAGGTGTACACCTAACCGTTCAAACCACAACAACAGACTACGCAGCAATGCTGCTCCAGCACCAGAATGCCACAGCTCGAGGGGAAAAATGCCGAGGACTCCGCCAATTGTCGAATATACAGTCTAAATGAGCTGCGCAATTATGAAATGTGTCTTTAACCGCCAAGAATGATAGTTACCATCGCCGGGCCTGTGGGACATTCATAATAACATTTTTGACGTATACGTATGTGATTTGCATATGTAAAAAGAAAGAAAACCGACAAGAGACGACAGTAAATATTAAGTAGGTAATTTTCGAAAGAGTTGAAAATGAAAGAATTGAGCCAGGTGTCTCTAATACTCGTATTGTTTTCCGGACAGTGGCGTAGGAGTGTTTTGATCAAAACTTTGAAATAGGCTCGATGAAGAGCTATGGGGACTATTGTGTACAAGCATTGTCTTGACCCCTTCAAGGGGAATGGGTGCGTCAACATCTCTAGCATTTCTATGCCTACGGAACGCGTTCCACGTCAGTAAGTTAAGCAGCACTTACTTGTCGCGATCTGTTAGCGATAGAGTGGACATCTGCGACCAAACGCAGCTGGTTGAATTTATCGTAGATCGCAAGTATTAAAAAATGGCAGTTTTCAGGGAAAAATTGATTGAACATGTAAAAAAACATAATGTGTTGCTTGTATACACTCAATTGCCCTAACCCCTCCAGGGGCATAGCGCGTCAATTGTTCAATGTAGCCCAGTTGACATTTCATTGGCATAAACTGGTTTCGGAGAATGCAGTTGCCAGCATGCATGTATATGTCACATGCTGACTACAACAATGTGCGCATACAATTTAAAAAAAAAGTAAAATAAAAATTTCTTGCGATAGCGATCGTGATTACAATATGTCGGGTCCGCTTCCTCCAGTGATCACGATCGTCAACGCAATCATGATCGCGATCGCGTTTATGTGTTCTCCGCTTTAGTCTGACACTTGTAGCACTTGGTTCTTAACAGAAAGAATTAATCAAACCTTCTCAAATTTAATACTAATTCTATTCCATCTGTTAAAATTTCAGCTTCTCCGCCACTGTTCATAAATTCCTAATAAAAATATTCTGAGGCAAAATTTAAATGCAACCAAACGCCTAAGAACGTGCCCTTATGCTTTTATATGTACGTTATTGTTGGTGTCACCAGTTTTACCATGCCCATGATGGCAGTTAGGTGAATTTGCTTCTTCGTCGTCTCTTCTTTTTAAATTACGAGTATTATGTGTGGCTTTTAGAGTCTTTTCATCATACTCGAATACTCCGCAAAGTGACAACATGTAAATATTAATCGGTCGATTGTCTGATATTCACAAAAAAAAATGCCAATCGAAAATTTATTCCGTCCATGATCTCATTTCGGTTCACCTCGTCTCCTTCATCTTCTTCTTCTTCTTGATAGAATCCACCAGCGCAAAATGCAATTACCTCCAGTGTCCCGTACACACCCAGATAGATTATTATTTGTTGCCGAATGGGCAATGGATAATCAGTTGGCTTTGGCTCGTAGATTTAGATACGCTATTCAGATGCAGATATTAGACCGCGAATAGCGGCTGATGAGGAATGCATACCAGAAGTGGAAGAAGGTTGCGCTACATTTAGCTTAGCTGGGTAGGGTAAATTCGCAAAACAGTAGGCTGGCTTAATTCTAAATAGCGTAACGTGTGTGCTTGACATAGTTGAAGCATGTTGACATCTTATTTGCATAATTAGTTTGTCTTGTTTTACAAGTCACCTGGCATCAACTTCGTCACGTTTTTGTAAGAGAACTGAACATGATTTTTCGCCTGAAAAATACAATAATTGAGGACGTTTATAGCATTTGTACTTTATTTTTAAGATCGTAGTAGTGCATAACTTTATAAGGGAAATTTAAAAAACTTCTGCAATTTTTCACAATATCTGACCCATTTTGCTCAAACGTCTTTTAGTCGCCATTGGCCCTCTTAGTGCCAATTTACATTGGCCGCATGAACCAGATGAACCACATGCTCCTCATAGAATTAAGCGCAACATTACTAAGAGCATTCGCAACCATTCAGTTGACCAAGCACTTCAATTTCCACCTGAAAAACTTGTCGCTGCGATAAAAAGAGCGAAGAGCTCCTAAGTCGTTGGACTAGACGGTATTTCGATGACCATGCTCAAACGTTGACATACGAGCAATTGATCACATAACGACCACGATCAACCTCTCCATCGCATCGTCTATCATTCCCGAATTTTGGAAGAAAGAAAAGTGATCCCTATTCGGAAACCCGGGAAGAAAACAACGCTTGGCGAATCATACGATGCCATCATTCTTTTGTCTCCTGTAGCCAAGACCCACGAAGCGCTACTCCACCCTACAATTACTAATCACATTGAACTGGCCTTCCACCATGATTAGACCGGCTGACGGGGTAGTTCTAAAAGCTACCTCAATATCATTATAATCACGCATAGCGCTTTTTTTTATTTTATAAGTTGTTAAGAATGAATGAAGTGTATGCCGGCGGACGAAACCAGTCGGCAAGTACGATTGGCTTTTATGCTGACTATTTTTGGTGGAGTGCATTGCCAACTTCATCTTGTTGTATTGAGTTGGTAGTGATACACTACACACATTCATTCTTCAAAACTAAAAGCTAGCTGGCTTTTGTACTTTTCCTAGTAGGTTATAATAGGCTCGAAGTGCTGTCCGCCACACTGTGTATATCCAATATACAGACTTAGGCTGCATGCCCCCTTAACCTATGGCCTTTTTGCACGAATAAGTAGATTTGTTAATCCGTTCTTCAATATTGAGCTTCCACCTTAGTTTCCTATCTAAAATAAGACCGAGGAACTTAGCTTTGTCGACGAAAACCAGTTAAATACCCTCAAGTATGGGAGGTTCGATGGGAGGAGTCGTGTGTCTTCTACTAAAGGGCACATGTTCCGTCTTAGCCGGGTTTACTCCGCCGCGGAGAGTTGCCCTCTGTGTTAGAGTGGAAAGGGCATTCTGCAATAACACGCTGCGGACATCAGGAAACTTACCTGTGGCTGCGATGACAACGTCATCCGCGTATGCAACAACTTTCCACCCAATATCTTCCAGTTTTAGAAGCAGTTGATTGATCCCTGCGTTCCAAAGAAGGGGAAACAAAATATATACTATATAACAGTCGATGTACCCAGGGTAGTGTGTATGCGCCTAGATGTTAGTAGCATATTAACGAGTTTGCAAAGTGACTCATCAACCTGGAGGCCCAGGAGTGTCTCAATGATCGCGCTAGGTCTAATACAGGGTGGCGCAAAACTACCGTTATGGTTCAAATGCTTAATAACTTTTTAATTTAATTTTTATTTTTTATTTTTATTTCAGAATTTTGTGAAGAAAACTTCGGGAATTTGAAATGGAACAGTACACAACACAGCAGCGATCAAAAATTGTTGAACTCGTTCGTTCCGACAAAAAGCAGAAGAAAATCGCTATTTCATTCACAATTTGATAATGAGCGATGAAGCCCATTTCCAATTGAATGGTTTCGTAAACAAGCAAAATTGCAGGATATGGGCTACGGAAAATCCAAGAACAGTTCATCAGCAACAATTACACCCACTTAAGTGTACTGTTTGGTGCGGCGTATCGTCTGAAAGGATCATTGGTCCATATTTCTTTGAAAATGCACATGGCGCGCAGTTACGGTTAATGGTGCTGAATATCGAACGATGCTGGACAATTTTTTGAGGCCAGCTGTAGAAAACCATCCACAGTTGTGGTTCCAACAAGATGGAGCCACAGCCCACACTGCAAGGGATACAATGGCTCTGTTATGGTACGTCTTTGGCGAACGCATTATTTCGCGCAGAAGCGATTTCAATTGGCCCCCACGTTCACCGGATTTAACAGCGCCAGACTGTTTTCTTTGGGGTTATTTGAAAGAAAGGGTATACGTAAATAAGCCAGCGACCATACCAGAGCTAAAACAAAACATTCGCAATGAAATTCGAGCCTTAACACCCGAAATTTTACAAAAAGTTATGGAAAATGTACTGGAAAGAGCACGAATGTGCGAAGCCGAAAATGGCCACAACTTGCGGGATATAATTTTTCCTACTTAAGCCAAAATTATTCCCCATTAATATACTGTATAACAAAAAAAATTATAATAATTAACTATTAAATAAAAAAGTTATTAAACACTCAAACCATAACGGTAGTTTTGCGCCACCCTGTATTATTGAAAGCACCCTCGATGCCAAGGAAAACAACCATCGTGTATTCCTCACCCGCACTTCCCTCGAGATGCGAGGAACGTACACCAGCCTCAGGCAGGCCATTAGGATACTATCTATCCATGGATATACGATATCCAAACAATGCTGCAAGCCAGCCGGAATGATGCCATCTGATTCTGCAGATTTAAAAGGTTCGACGCTGGAGATCGCCCAAATGATCTTCGAGATAAGATGAATGCACTTCCACATGGCTATGCGACAACTGGAGAGGTCCCCAAGTTCGGCTCCAACCGATCTTTCAGGGAAATGTGTGTCAAACAGACACTCGATTGTCTTCCTTTTGCAGGTTACTTAACCTAAATGGATATGACGCCAGAATTTTTGGAAATCTAGAGATCTCGCAAGACCCTTCGATGCGTTTGCTAAGGCTCCTCCATGCATTGCGTTTGGCTCCGCTTAACTCTTTTTTGAAGGAGTTCAGATGTTTTTTGTAGGAGTACAAGTTCGACTCCAGCCTTGAAGCCTTAGCCTTATTAAAACTTCTTCTACACTCAGCCTTAATTTCGGAAATCCTAGTGCTCCACCAGGCTGATTTTTCTTTCCTACGTGTGAGGTAGCCGGACATGATGAGGACACCGCTGCCTTCATAGCATCTGTAAGAGTATTTACCATATCGTCCAACTCCCGTTCGTTGCAGGGCTGACTTGGTAGTGGATTGAGCCCTTCATAAAAAGCATCACGATACTTAGGCCAATTACATACAACTTTAGCCTTCGCCGGTAGATTTGTATGTATTGATTCTCTTGTGTATCTATACTGTGAAGTTTATATTATTTGTCAATATATACAAATCTACTGGCAGAGGGGAAAGTTCTATGGAGTGCTCGCTCTTGTAGAATATCAATCCTCTTTGGTAAGGCTAAATTGAAGGTATCGATGGTCAGAGAACGAGTTTTCCGACGACACTCTCCAGTCTCTGTTAAGGTGGATGATATCATCCGACGCGAGAAAGATATCTAGGACCTCCTGTCTGGTTCTGTTATAAAAGTAGGCTAGCGGCCCATAGTGCAGATTAAAAGATTAGTTTCCATAATGTACTCGAGAATAGAATCACCGCGCTCATTGGTGTCTGAGCGACCCCAGACATAATGATGCACCCCAAAACATAAACGAAAAACAAAATCAAAACTACACCACAATTTGCTTTAGGAAAACTACTTGAGAACTAGGGTATATATGTATCAGTCTCTTTTCGCTGTCGCTGCTATCACTTGACAAGTTGTTACCCAGGTATGAAAAGTCGTCTACATCTAGTTCAACTTCTTATGCAGCCGTGACAAGATTATGTGAAGAATGAAAAGAATTTGAAATCATTGCGATTGAAAATTTGTGTTTTTACTTGTAGTATCTTCAATAGGTCTAACCTGGGTCTAGGTTGTATCACCACTATGTCTAGGGTATTCCCGCTTCTCACTGGCTTTTGTTTTAGGTGGGAAACCTAGCTGCCGTAACTGTTATTGTTTTTATCATTATATCAACATCATCATCACTTCAGTGGTGAATGTGTAAATGGTTTTGAAAATTTTCAAAATCTTCAACTAAATGCTCACTTCGATAATAGGTTCAAACG
The DNA here is from genome assembly GCA_964017055.1 of Chloromyia formosa. Taxonomy (NCBI): domain Eukaryota; kingdom Metazoa; phylum Arthropoda; class Insecta; order Diptera; family Stratiomyidae; genus Chloromyia; species Chloromyia formosa. Next base: position 19,210,531 of record OZ024816.1, read on the forward strand.
CCTCCTTACCTTCCATTCCTATTTCGCTGATCGAATCTAGGCCACTGTTGCAATACAGAATACTCCATCAAACATTGTAAGTAACATACTATGCACAATTCTATCATAGCACCGGATTTGATCAATTATCGATAATAAATTTTCCGGCTTTACACACTTCCCAACCGCACAAAACAATTTCACAAATGACCCAAGTGTGTAATCCTCATGATCTTGTGCAGAAATTGATTTGATCTATATAACGTGCTGTGGTAAATGCGACCAACTAACCAATATACTCGTAGGATGCTTGCTTGGTAGATTGTGCTCCGTGTAAGCAAAGCAGCCATAATAATCATTAGCTCCCGACATGTACTACAAAATTCGAATTTAAAATTATTGTAGAAGCACATTATAATCTTATTCTAATCGCACGGTTGTGTACCTAGTTCAAGATCACCTGGTGATTGTGTGGTATCTCAATAGAGATCTTGTACCAAACTGCGGAAGATACTGCTCACCGGGCCGCTCCAATTAGGCAGACGCCAGCTTCATATTCATTTGGGCGAGGATAGATAGATACCTTGATGCCATGGCACGTACTTGTTTCCAAGCTCCATTGGACACGTTATTATCTACGGAGTGTGGTCAAAATCATAACGGAATGTCCAGTGAAATGTGCAGAATTTTACGATTGCCTCAGATTGATTTTTGTAGTGAAAATTGGCGGTGCAGCGCATTCGAACAATAGAACAAAATTACTGATCTGGCCGATACGAGCCCCAAATGCTTTTGGGTCTACGATGAATTTTTAGCAAATGGCCTATGTGCCTAGAATATATACAGGAGCAGGAGGCTAACCTAAAGTCCTTCCCCCGCGCAGTATATTGTCATCTTCAAATGTCCTCATCCACTTTCGCCCATCGTTCCGCTACTAACCTAAATTTCTCATGAATGAAACCAATCATCCAATTGTCCATTGGTTCGCGCCGACAATCCATCAAAGAGGTCTCTAAACAAACAAGAACGATTGGCACACGACACGGCGCCATTATCTGAAACCCAGATTTTAAAATCAATTTATTGAAAGTTTATCTGAAGTATCGGAATTCCCTTCGATATGTACGAGTATCTGCAGTATGTACGGGTAGGTAGTTCTCTTCTTCAAATGGAATAATATAGTTGTTATATTTATTGAAACAATTGCTTCGAGGCAGGAGTCTGTGATTGATAATGTTCTGATGAAAGTCAATTGACTTGTCATATAAACAAAACTTTGGAATTGAACAACCGATTTAGTCGATTGAGATTTTTGTGGGTCAGCTATGTGGAATGTGGGTCACCGCGGGGACTGTGTCCAATAATTTAAGAAGCTGCGGAATGTGGAAAATTTATAATTCAAAAATTGACTACTTGTTGATGACAAGTTGAGTTTTGGTTTTTACCGCTTGGTGCTTCAGCCATCATAACGAATTGTGAGTATCAATAAATGTAGTTTGTTATTTTGTACTTGACAGAATTTTGTTTGATAAATCGTTGGCTCCATTAATGTCAGCCTTCAAACTGCGACGCAGTCTGACAGAATTACTATGATGTCCTCGAAGATCTGAGGCCCTATCATGAAATTCGATTCGAATCGAATCGCTATCAAAAAAAAGCGGAATGTGAAAATTTAAAGTCGAACTCACCCTTCAACTTGCAAATACAAACACGTAAATATCTCCGAAACTAGAGCAGCCCTGGCTGTAACTCAAAAACTACTGCAGCTAGAGTATTGAATTTTGCCTTAAAATGTAGCTTATACCTTACTAGAAAAATAAAAAATTCGGTACTGGATCAAAATCTGCAAAAACCTTGAAAATTACATGGCAAAGTCACCCCTCGATTGCCAAATATAAAAACGCATCTCGTAAAGAGAATAGCACCCCCTCCCCATAAACAATGGGGATTAAATTGAGGATTAAGTTTGGGATTAACAACAAATCCTGTAAAAACCACCTGATTGAAACCTGTATTCAACCTGTTTGTCCTGAATTTAAATTTTTTTGTCAACAACCGAACCTGTTGGGGCCTGTTTAATACGAGGGTTGCCTTTTATATTTCGGGATTAGAGAACAAAAACAAATATTAATCATTGAAAATCGCTTTATTGTTTTTCAAAATATTCCTAATGAAGATCTATACATTTTTGCATGCGTTTGAACCAATTGTCAAAGCACTTTTGCCACTCTGATTGAGGTGTCTCCAAAACATGCATTCTGAACGCAGCAACCGCTTCTTCAGGTGTTGAAAAACGTTGACCTCTCAGTTCGGTTTTTACGTACGGGAATAAAAAGAAGTCATTCGGTGCCAAGTCAGGACTATACGGCGGATGACCCATCAAATCTATGTTTTGAGTGCTCAAAAATGCAGTTGTTTGAGCTGATGTGTGAGAGCTCGCATTGTCATGGTGAAGAGTGATCCGTCTTCGGCGGATGGTTTTCCTGATTTCTTGGAAGACAACTGGCAAACAAATGGCTGTGTACCACTCAGAATTGACTGTTCTGCGTTGTTCTAGTGGTACGGTTGCGACATGTCCAGTTTTTCCAAAAAAACAGGCAACCATTTGCTTGGAAGTGCTTCGTGCGTGAACAACTTTTGTTGGGTTTGGCTCATCTTAAAACACCCATGCAGTCGACTGCTGTTTACTTTCGGGCTCATACGCGTAAATCCACGATTCATCACCTGTCACGATGTCATAGACGTGTTTCGAAGCACCGCGATCGTATTTTTTGAGCATTTCTTTCGACCAATCGACACGAGCCTTTTTTTGAGCGATTGACAAATTGTGTGGGATCCAACGCGAACAAATTTTTTTGACAGTCAAATGTTCATGCAATATTGAATGTATGCTGGTCCCACTAATGCCTAAGGTTGTCTCAATCTCACGATAGGTCACATGACGATCTTACAATATCAGTTCGCGCACAGCATCAATGGTTTCCGGAACAACAACTGATTTTGGACGACCTTCACGAAATTCGTCTTGGAGTGAACTACGACCTCGATTGAATTCACCATACCATCGATAAACACTGGTCCTTGATGGAGCTTCATCGCCAAAAATTGAATTCAGTTCATCCATGCACTGTTGCTAAGTTAATCCACGTCGAAAGTTGTAAAAAATAATCGCACGAAAATGTTCACGATTGAATTCCATTATTTGGCCGAGATTAATCTTTAAGTTACTGTAAAAAACACAAATAGCGCTCGTATGTCAAAACGTTCTGAGTACGTATAACCTCAAAAATGTCAAACTTTACGATAGAGCTTTCAGTTGCCAGATTGCAACACTAGGGTTGTCCAATCCCGAAATATATAAGGAACCTCCGTAGCTTTGTATAATACCCAATTTAATCAGGTTTATTCAATTCAGATTGTAATCCACGTTATGTAACGCCTAATTTAATCCCCAATTTCATCCTCAACTTAATCCTCAATTTGTATGGAACGAGGTGCTATGCTCTTAACCTAACTTATCCCAATCCCCAGTAATCCCCGGTAAACCCTAGGTACCGACAGTAATCCCTAGGTACCCACCGTAATCAACAGTAATAGCCAGTGTACCCACAGTAATTCCCTGTAATCCCTAGGTACCCACAGTACTCCTTCCTTAGTTCACCCCAGTAATCCCCAGGTACCCACAGCAATCCCTAGGTACCCACAGTAATCTCCAGGAATCCACAGTAATTCCCAGGTACCCATAGTAATCCCCAAATACCCACAGTAATCTCCAGGCACCACACCCACAATTAAAGAGTAACTTTTATAGCGACGACATATCGATGGGTAGTGAATCAAAAAAAAAAATTTCTATTACTCCCACGTCCTCGACGCAGCGCTCTTGTCGCGGTGTAGATCGATCGCCCACCGTGTGCATTACAGGATCGAAGGGGATATTTTTTAAATGGATTGTGTATATAAATTTATCAGTAAGTCCTTGATCCACCAAGTGTAAATCCCAAAAACATTTTGTTTACAGGCGTATTTAGTTACGTGAGAAAATATGTGTCTAATCAGGAAACATATTTATGTGGGAAATGACATTTCGTTCCACATTAAGATCCAACGTGGAGCGAGCCAATATATTACGTAATGTGTACGGCGTGTTTAGAAAAGCTCAGTGGCTTAGCAGTTGGTCTATGGGACTTCCGCACGGGAATCCCGAGTTCGGCCCTCCATTGGGGAAGACTTCTTGTCCTTTTTTTAACACTTTATTTGAATAATTGATGGTTTGTGGAAAATTTGTAACTTTATGATGGGCATAAAACATGGTTCAAAACCCTATTCAGCCAACCCAAATAACAAAAAAAAAATCAAAAAAAAAAAGAAAATTACTGGCACAACAGTCCAATTTTGAACCATGGCCTCGAGATTAGTTAGCATCATCTCATTTTCTAGATCGTGACAGTATGTATTGTGCAGAGGTGTGTGAACAGCAACACGCTCAACCGAGTTATTAACCCCGTAAAAGGGTACTTATTTAACAGCTGAGTGGGCTCACACGACATCCTCTTTTTTATCGAAAACTACCGCATTCAGTACGAATCGAACCGGGGCCCAGTGCGTAGAAGGTGAACGTTGCGCCATCCGGACTACCAACCGAACCAAATGGAAAGGTGAAATTTCGGATAACGAAATTTTGTACATATACATTTGGGAAGCACGGGAAGACAATGATATGAGTCGCAACCCCAAAGTTCTACCACATACAGTAAAACCACGTTTAACCAGAACAACGGGGACGACGATCGGTAGTGGGCACCGGCTGAGTTATAAAGAACGGGTTCCCCCTGCCGGCAAGGCGAGAATCACGACAAAGGGGATCGATCGCCCACCGGGTTCATTGCAGCATCGGTTCGAATATTTTCAATTAAGAATTGGTTGCCGGGTGAATGAATTTTCAGGCGGGGTCCCCGACCACAATCCCTAGGGTGGTGGAGGCGTCAGGGTAATGTTAAATAAAAATCGCAAATGTTAGTGTTATATCTATAGTTTTTGGAGTCTTGAGATAAATACGCTTGATGGAGTATTTTCCACTATCTTCATGGTTGAGAGGGAGGGGATAAAAGGCAAAATCTTTAAATACAAAATCCAGAGTTCTGGCAGCCTATCGCGCGATAGTCTTGGCACGCATTTCTTTTTTTTTTGTGTGGAAGCTCTGGTCTAGAAACCCCATATTTATACTACTCTTATCACATTAATTAAAAATACCCACATTTATTTGTATTGATAGATAGATAGATAGATTACTTTATTTCAATGCATTAAGACTCTTTTGGAACATATAATTCGATAAGTGATACAGATTTTCTTAACTCTACAATCTTTTCAACTTTATTCAATTTTTAGCCATTTGCTGAGGAATTTTTTCTGATTTGTGTCGAATAGGTACAAGGAAAATTTAAAAGAAAAAACCTTGATCATCTTGCTTATAAAATACTTAATCTACTTACATACTACTTACTAACTACTAACTTGCTTGGAGCAGAGACTAGGTGAGACCTATGAGAAGTGTGTTTTGAATTGTTTGAATTCTCCGCAGGAACTTAGTTGAAATTGTTTGGATGAAATCAAAAATTTTATTAATTTTTCCTTTCCGAGGTAGACGATCTGTTGAATAGTGCCACGGTTTATTCATAATAAGTTTAAGACATTTATTTTGGGAAACTTGAAGCTTCTCTTTGTAGCAAGCAGCACAGTTGTTCCATACAGGAGCTGCATACGTCATAATAGGTTGCATTGACGTTTTAAATAACAATAGCTTATTCTCTAGAGACATTGAAGATTTACGTTTTATTAAGGAATATAAGCTATGCAAACATTTTTTGAACTTGATCACGACATTTTCAAAATGAGTCCTGAATGTGAGTCTCTTATCCATGGTTAGACCTAGATAGTCAATTGTCTTGCTCCAGGGAATGTCCCTTATTAATTTAATTAATTAACCTAAGTTCTCTGTCAGGTAAGTTCTTCTTTTTAAGTCTTCTTGTAAAAAACATAGCATTTGTTTCCCCCGGATTAATTTTAATTCGCCATCGAAAGAAATACTGATATAATATCTCAATAGATTTTTCAAGGTTACTCATTATGGGTGTCGGGTCCTCTGCGCTAGTGTAAATGCAAGTGTCGTCTGCGAAAATCGCAAGTTCACAGGGTAAATCCTTTGGAATGTAGGCCGTGTATATATTAAATAACATAGGACTAAGGCATGACCCCTGAGGGACTCCAGCTGGTATAATTCTAGATTTAGAGAGACCTACGTTAACTTTTACACAGTATGATCGGCAGGATAGAAAGGATTCAATGGCTTTTGTAATGTAACAAGGAAACCTGTATTGCGATAATTTATAGACAAGGCCTTCATGCCACACAGCATCAAATGCTTTCTCAATATCGAGTGTTACCATTCCGACTGATTTCTTGCTGTTTAAAGAGTTTTTAATATAGTGCGTAACTCTGTAAAGTTGATGTGAGGTGGACAGCCCAGGACGAAAGCCGAACTGACAGTTTGGTATTATTTGTATTGATTTCTGTTTTACTTCTTGTCCAAAAATGTCCTGTTATAACACCAAAATGGCGCATATCCAAAGGGCTTCTCGCCTTGTATTTTATAAAGCAGTACGAGCAGTCCTAGCTGCTTACGTATAGCTTTTGTATGAGATATTTTCTTGTGTCTTTAGGAAGGCTACTTTTGTAGATCGCCGCCACGAAGGGAGGCTGTATAGTCCATTGACTATGACTCTTTAGGGAGGTTCAGTTATTGCTACATTCCAATTGCCTACGTCCTAGATGGTAACACAAGTCATACAACCAAATCTGTAAATAAAAAATAATCCATTAAAGAACTTTTATCAAAACAACCATTGAAATAACCAACAAAACATAAAGTTTATAGTACATAATACAAATAAGTGGCTTATGTGTCCATACATCGAACATTAAGTGACCACGCCGCATCTTTGGATTTTACTCATCTTTTAAAGATTACAGTGTATCTTTCGTAACACCCTCAAAGATCATCCTATAACAGTTATACTGATCAAGGCAACATAACGAACAAAATAAAGAAATCTTTGTTCCACCTAACGCGATTATTCAGCATCATTATTCTGGGTCAACTCTTAACTCTTTGTGTTCGCTTGAGTGTATAAAAGTGAAATTAAATTAAATTAAAACATCTATTAGCCCCACGAAATACAAAAATAAAAACGCTACAAAATCGGCCAATACATCACATAAAGCCCACACCATTATCCCATACTCCATATAATGTAAGCGTAACAATATAAAATGTTCGTCGGGCTAAAGCCTACACAAACGTCTTCATTACTCGCAATGAAGATTATTGAGGGCCCTATATGAGTGTTGCTAAGAAGGAAGCAACACCAAAAAGATTGAAAAAATGTTATCCAATTACAAATTATTATTTGCGTTAAATATTTAACAAATTACTACTTACGGGCACCCATGAAGTACGTGTGTTGTATACCTCACATAATACCGTGACGAATCAAAAAAGATACTCTTCATCATTTGACCGTAATCAAAACTTATGAAGATGAGGAGGCTTTCGTGAGCATTTATTTTCGTTTTATTTTCGCCAATTCGCAAAAGACGTTAATTAAGTTAATTCGTAATTATAGTTCAATTGAAGAAGGCATTACTTCGATTACTATTCAGAGTGTGATGTAATGCTGATTTTATCCATGGTTTCATTTAATAGAAATTTAACAGAATCGGGTGTGGCATAACAAAAGACGAATGGTAATATATTTGTTTATTAACACCAATAATTATTTTATAATCTTTGCAATTTTTAATCCCTCGCTTAAATGGAATTTGAATTAAAGCAAGCGGCGCATAAGATATTCGAAATGAGTTTTCTCGATAATTCTCTTGACCGTATCATAAAAATCAATAAATCAATTGAATTAAAATTTTTATTGATTTACCAGTATTCCTAAAAAAAGTGTGTGAAGAGAACTACACGACACAAGTGACATTCACATCCCTTAAGCTGGCACCTCAACAACGGAAAATCGAGTTGTGACACACATCACATAATTAGGTGCAAATCAGGTACTCAACTCAACTCTGTTATGTAATTAATTAGGGTTGGGGTAGAAATCGGGGTGAATTCACTGAATCAATCCGTATCCGACACTGAGCGATATGGCACACTGAACGATATGGGAATTCGACTTAATTTCGATTCATTTAAAATTTAGCTTGATACATAAGTGTAACCACACACTGTCAAACTCGAACACGAACCTGGTACAAATGTCCTCTGATACACACACACACACATCTCACATAAACGTGAAGAAAACCGTTCCACTTGTACCAGGTTCGTGTTCGAGTTCGACAGCGTATGGTGACACTAAGACGAAAGTGGGAAAAATGAGGAATTGTACGGTTTGGTCAAAAATGGTGACGCCTGGTCACCCTTTTTGTTTGTTCTTTTTTATACAGAAGGCTCGTGTTTTGAATATGCTACCTTTCAGGTGAATATAAAACATAAGAATAGGAGATTCAAGAAAAATATGTCTGTTTCGATTTATTATTGTATACCTAAAATAACTTGGCAAATGTAGTCACATACCGAAATTTACTGTGAAAATATGATCGTGTACTGGTCTGGTGGCCAGCGCTTGCTAAAAAATATAACATCACAAAACTTGGCAGGGTGCAAAGAACGGCATGTCTTGGTACCACAGGTGCCATGCGAACATGCCCAAGGGAAGCGCTAAACGTGATCCTGCACCTTCCACCTATCGCTAAACTAAGCTAAACAGTACGGCCATAGCGACATTCTAAACCAGTTGCCACTGGATGTGGCCAAGGTGAATACCGACTTCACCGTGCCCAAACTAAGGTTTGGGATAAAGTTCTCTGCCAAATTCCCAACCAGATCTGATTGGGGAGAAGGCGAGGTGGTGAAGGACTTTGACATCACGATTTTCACCGACGGGTCCAAAATGGACTGCGGCGTCGGTGCAGGGATATTTTCTGATGCACTAAATATTTCGGAGTGTTACCGCCTCCCAGATCATGCCAGCATCTTTCAGGCGGAAACCCTCGCAATCATGAAAGCTTGTCACACTCTCAGAGACATACCAGATAACCACAGCATCGCCATTTGCTCGGACAGCCAGGCCGCTATCAAGGCACTGAACTCGGCAAGTGCATCCTCCAAGCTTGTCGGGCGAGGTGGCGCGGAGTTATATTAGATTGCCTTGGCAGACGGCTCAATATTACCCTGCTCTGGGTTCCTGGTTACAGGAACATAGAGGGTAATGAGAGGGCTGACGGCCTGGCCAGAAGGGGCGCCGCCCTAGACAGATCTCAAGCGGAGCCTGTTAGCATTCCGCTGTTGACTGTTAAGCGCAATATATCCAACCACTACCTCAAGGTTGTGGATTCCAAATGGCGGAATCTGCACACCTGCGCCGTATCAAGAAAGATTTGGCCCTTCTATGACAGAAAGAGAACATCGGAGCTTATGACCAAATCGCGCAGAGATGTCGCCAGGCTCACGGCAGTCATCACGGGGCATTGGCTTATAGGGGATCACGCAGTCAGGCTCGGTATCCTATACAACGCGCGTTGCCAAAGTTGCGGTAATGAAGAGGAGAAAGAAACCCTCACTCACTTCCTATGCGAATGCCCAGGCCTTGCTAGGACCAGACATCGTACATTGGGCAAGGCCTTTTTTGACAACCTAGGGGATGTGCCGGGGGTAAGGATTGGGGAGTTGCTTTACTTCCTTAACTCCTCCGGTTGGATCTAGGCAGCATCCCCTGTATTTTCCGACTATCAGCTAACAACACATTTTCACGAGGTTTGTGGCTTCAAAACGGCGCTTCTTGCGCTAATTGGACTATGGTAAGGTTTTGCCTAAGCCACCACTTATACCAACCATGATCGTGTACCGAAATTCGCTCGGGAAAAGGTGGTCACGCTATGTATGTATAACCTACTAAATAAATGAGTGTCACCTACTGACCGATAATTCAATGACGTCTCTATGATTCTTCAGATCTGTTGTCAATCTGAGAAAAAAATTTGAAGGTTAGTTAAGACACCACCAAGCCTACACCATTGCGGGTATCAGTAAAAAAGCATTAATGCGGCAAGCAAAAAAAGGATGACATTGTTACTACAGGAGGTCGGTAAACTTTTCACCATTATAATGTCCAACAATTGGTATTATCGATTATTTTAAATTCGCCTTCATTTATCTTAATTTTGTACGATATCTAGATATTATTATTATTGCATATGAGGTTCATAGTGTCGTTAAGGTGTCTAATGGAAAAAAAAACAGACCTAATCCATGCCCACCTGCAGCTTCCACATTTGTATAGTTTGAATATTTGTATATGTATGTTATCTGGACTTTTTATCTTTTCATTTCAATTACCTATACCTGATCCCAAAAGATATATCTTAATAATATTTGACATATAGAGGTCATTTGGTTACGGTTATGATCAGAGCCGGCGAAAGGTGTGTTGAATGTCTTGAGACCTCAACACACCTCAATTTCTTGTGCGTTGCATTCAGCACAGGTGCAAAGCTAAAGGATTTGATCCATATTTGTCATGTCTAAACAAATTTTAAAAAATAAACTCCTAAATTACTTCAGTCGAATCAGTAATATTAATTCTAATGTAATGTAATTCTAATTTTTAGTGCATTTTTACGTTAAAAATGAATAAAATGGAGCACTTCCTGACATGCCGATGTTTTTGAGCGGTATTAGTAATTTGGTATATGTAGTTCTTGTGTTGTAACATAGTCTTGGACACTTTTTCTCGTTTTCGCTTTTTTCAATTTCTTCGATTTCTCTTTGGCGTGGGCAACTCTCCCGCGTCCTTAGATGAAATGTTATAAAATCCACCGTAATGACTTTGACATGACACATTGCGCAAAACATGGAACATTGCGCGAAATCAGTTTCCCGAATATCGTGTGTAATTCGCAAATTCGTCGCGTTCGTTCAGTCACCACTCTACTTAATTAGAGAAGGGAGGTTCGATCCTCGGTGCGAGCAAATACCGCTTGTGGGTACTAACAGAGCTCTTACTGCGCTCCGAGCTTGCTAGTATAAAGACGGCGCGGATAGGAGGTACAGTCGGTGGTGCTTAGTTTCCCCGGAAACTATTTTGAACTGTTCTCGAAAGGCCAAATTTTCCAAACATGGGAATGAGGCTCAAGCTCAACAAGAGGACGTTCCGATTGAAGGTGATGACGTTGAGATACCAACCAATATCAGACGGAAGCTTTGGCGGATGTCGATGAAAAGGAAGCATGTTTCAGGGATATGGATGACAACGAAATGATAAAATTAGTTTCCTTTCAAAACTGTACTGAAATAAGTGAAGGTGATGATTTTTTGCCGAATGAAGACCCCGTCAGTAGGTTAACCGCTTTAAATGCATTGGACACTGTACGTTTATAAATTTTGTCATCAGACAAAGAAAGTGACTGTCGACCTTAAGTAAGCGGACCTAATCATCAGAACTCAATGTAAATAGGGATTTTTTAAGTTCAAATATTTCATGCATAAATTCGTAATTTCGTGAAGTCCTAAATGACGTTTTGATGAAATCAAATTTTTGGGAGAGGGGTGGCGTGGATGTTCTATTTTTAAATTTAACACACGAGTTTTACCTGCTCCGCCGGCCCTGGTTGTGATGAACCTTTGCTGACATACTCGAGCAGGGTATATGATTGCGCCATGATTCGTGTCGCACGTGGTGCACAGCTGAGGTTTTTGCTCTTCCAATTGTGCGACATACTTAACTGGCGAAATTTGGTTGGTGAAAGAATTTTAGATCTAGGGAACGGTAGAATTAAACCGATCAACCAAAGTTGATTTAGGTCAATGGGACAACTAATTAGTAGTATTTTTTTTTGTATTAGTAGTAAAGCACATTAGACTGATTGATATTTGGAATTCCATATGTATAAACTCAAGGTCATTAAGTTAATTACTAATAAAAGTTAATCGAATGTACATATTCTGATACTCATCGATAAATCACACCTAGTAACACAGTAAATCAAAATTAGAATTCTATGCTTGCCTAATACTCCTCATATAATTCCACTTCCTATTGAACCGAGTTCTTTCTAACCCAAGACACTTAATGAATTTGAGTCTAGGAATAAGCTGAATAAGGGACTCGTGGCATGGTCACAATACTGCGCAACTTACATAATATATTGCCACACGTAATGATCGTTACAATAATTGTCATGACGAACATTTCAAAGCAACTAATCAAGCATGCTCTTGCTCTACTCAAAGTCGTCTTGATTTAGTCCAGAGAGCATCGTCGTCGTTATATTCTGGAGTACTGAGATCTAATTCATAATGGAAAATTGCATCGTTTCCATCATCATTAGATCGTGCTATCTAACGGTTGTAGAATGCAAATCTTTTCGCATGGTCATCGCCATCCTCACTATCATCATCAACCTAGTCGTCATCTGCATAATAGCAGCACCAGCAGCCGCAACATAGCATAGCATCCACGAAAGCGTACAGCGACCATCACGAACTATGGTTGAGGAATAGTCAAAGTGGAATGGGTCATACTCGTACGTTTCGAATTGTCCTCGTTAACCAGATCTCAAGTCGAATCTAATGAGAAATGACAGCAGCTTGCTTTAAGAATGCCAATGTGGTAATCAGAGTAAAAAATGAGAACGTTGAGCCACGAGATATTACCATTTCGGGAACGATGTACAGAGCCCTTAATGTCACTCGGTCCATCGAAGAGCAATAACCAATGAGAACTATACGTACATATATCGATTATGAACTTTCTTAATTCTACGGTCAAGTAACTTGGGGTAATATTACACTCAAAATTTACCGAAAATACTCACAAAGATAATGTAAATAACAAAACCGCACGCACAATGTATTCTTGCAGAAGTCTTCTCAGACGGACATTGGGGCTCACCCCAAAAATAATTGAGTCTTTATATACCATGCTGGTGCGACCCATGGTGACGTAGGCCAAAAACTCAGCAATATTCTGTTTTACTGAAGTGCAATAAGCTTCAACGCTTTGCCTGCCTTGACATCACTGGAGCTATGCGCACTTATCCAACGACAACCCTGATAGGCAATCAATGTACGTAGTCGAAAGAGCGGTCACCTATCACCTAAGCATTCTAAATCAAATTCCTGATGCGCAGATCTGCTTGAGAACAGAATACAGGATTACGGAGGTTTGCTTCGGCAGAAAATTTTTAGCCCTCATCCCTGACCGCAGCGAATGGGAAAATAACACGCCTACATTCTAGGTGTGTTTAGTGGTCTAAAGTAGAACATGGATCAACACATCGCCCATCGTTTTTCAAGCTGAGAGCCACGCATCAACATCTGCGCCAGGGTAATCTTGGAATCGGGAATTCGTGGGGCTCACATTGCTATTTTCTCCGACAGCCAAGCAGCAATAAGGGTGCTCTCCTCATATAAGGTCTCTTCACAACTGGTGAAGGAGTGTTACGAACTCCTCCAACTGTTGGCAACCAAAACCCGAATTTTCTTGTGTACTGTAGTTATATGCCACGCCACCAGGGCATTGAGGGTAACGGGGGGGGGGGGGGGATGAACTTGCTACAGAGGGTAGTCCAGTCGCTTTCGTGGACCTGAGACTTGCTGTGACTTTGGGCTGGCCTTGGCTAAACTGCGGATCAGAGACTTTTCTGAACGTTGACGCCATCAGGCAGGCTACTATCAGCACTGCAGTCTTCAAGTTGATTCCTGCTTAAGAAATATTGTCCTTTATTAGAAAGGTGGACGATCTTCTTCCTTAATGGGCTACGGCACAATAGCGAAACGCACCTATACTTCTCTGAATTCAAATCCCTGCAAATCCACGATCACTGTCCTCTCGATCATCACATCACATACTCTGCATTGTATCGAAGATCACCTGAAAACTACATAAAAACAATTATGTACTATTTATTTATTCATTTGTTGATAAAACATTTAACGGCAGCGAAAACAACACAACATTGACAACCAAAACAGATTATTGAATTATCATTGTACCTACAGGCTACTCTTATCATATTTTCTATGTGCCGTCAAAATTTGCCTCTTAACGTCCCCACTAATAGGCACCAGGGGGGCAAAAACTCCTCTTCCATAGTCCTCCGCGTGGGCGCCCCCTGGAACGGCAGTGGTCACTGACCATTGCCAACCAACGTCAAGCCGCCAGTGATGGCGGTGCGATGATTTGGTTGAGGTACCCCTGTGGTGTGGGGTGTGAAAAAAATACCACGGCCTTTCCCTTTGAGGGCCTGTCGTTAAAACCGACATTCAAAGGACAGGATGTGCATGCCAGCAACTTGCACTATCCGAAATCTTTATATGCTAACGAAACGTCAACTATGCCTCGGATAAGGACTGACTCAACGGTTACGACTTTTAGCTATCGTACAATGACAAAGATTGGATTCTGGAATGTGCGTACTCTCCTGGACAATGGATCAGAAGGTCCCCAGAACGCACGATTTCTTCAATTAGAGAGTGAATTTCTGAGGTACAAATTAAATATCTTAGGAGTTAGTGAGATAAGATGGTGGAACAGCGGAGAATTCATCTCTCCAACGGGCAGCACTGTAATGTTGTATTCCGGTAAAGCTACCGGTAGTCGTCGTGAGTCAGGTGTCGGGCTCCTTTTAACCAGAGCCGCGCGAAACTGTCTCTTATCCTGGGAACCGGTCTCTGACAGGGTCTTGACCGCCAGGTTCCGGACCAAAATGAGGAACATCTCAATAATACAATGTTATGCCCCTACTGAACCCGAAAATGTCTTGGCAAAAGACTCCTTCTACGAAGAACTAAACGCCGTTCAGAGCAGAACACCTAAAGGTGACATTATAATGGTTATGGGTGATTTGAATGCGAAAGTTGGCGCTGATAACTATGGACTCAGACATGTGATGGGGAGACACGGTCTTGGTGATCGTAATGACAACGGTGAAAGATTTGTAGAGTTCTGCAACTTTCACAGTCTCTTCATCGGTGGTACTATGTTTGAGCATAAGGACCACCACAAAATCAGTTGGTCCTCTGTTGATCGGCGCAGAACACAAAATCAGATCGACCATTTTGCCATTAGTAAAAGATTCAAGAGTTGCCTCCTGGACGTGCGAAACAAGAAGGGTGCCGATATTGGGATGCGAAGAGACCATTATCTTATGATCGCTAATGTTCGATTGCGTATTGCAGCCGTTCGCCGCCCCAGCGACGAAAGATCCAGGCCCCGCAAATTCAACACCGCTCGACTAAAAAATCCAGCTGTCTTACAACAATATAATGACCATCTTGCGCAAAAAGCGGCTGAGATAACTAGTCACCCAGATAGTGACATAAACGAAAACTGGGATGCCATAAAAAATGCGTACATTGATAGCGCAAATACCATCCTTGGCCCAAGCCCGGATTGCCGGAATAAGCCCTGGATGTCCGACGCATCATGGCAGCGGATTGTTGAAAGAAAGGAGCTGAAAGTACGTTTGGCTGCAGCATCAGACGACAATCGAAGCAGCATCGAACTCCTTTACCGTCAGAAAGCTCGAGAAGTTCAGCGTAGTGTGCGACGCGATAAAAGAGTTTATGCCAATTCTCTTTTAGCGTCAGCAGAAGAAGCCGCTAGAAGTAACAACTTAAACGCCGTATACGGTGTCATCAAGGAGTTTACAGGTGGTCGTAACTCCTGCCAACATCCGGTGAAAGATAGTGATGGAAAGCTACTTATCTTGGAAGAAGATCAAATGAGGCGGTGGAAAGAACACTTCGCCGCGGTCTTGAACCGTGTAACCTCTGGTGAAGTTCCCCCTCATATAGATAATTTAGCTAACCATCAAAATGTGCGTATACGGTCCACTGCCCCGACTAAAGAGGAAATAGTCACTGCAATTATTGCACTAAAACGAGGAAAGGCCGCCGGACTCGACGGTATCCCTGCCGAACTTTATCAAGCAGCGCCAAGCGTAACTGCCGATTTGCTGCACCCACTTGTTGATAAAGCGTGGAATACAGAGACCTTTCCCACTGAGTGGAAGGAAGGTTTGATTATCAAACTTCCAAAGAAGGGTAGCCTCACAGACTGTAATAATTGGAGAGGCATTTGTGTGCTTCCTGCCGTTGCCAAGATAATAGCTAAAATCGTCCTGGAAAGACTAAAGGCCCACTTAGAAAGCACAATTGATAAAGAGCAGGCTGGCTTTCGATCCGGATTCTCCTGTGTCGATCACATTAACACCTTGCGAATCATCATCGAGCAATGCGCTGAATACGATTCTCCGCTTCACTTGCTTTTCATCGATTTCGAAAAGGCTTTCAATAGTGTGAACCGGGATTCTATATGGGCGGCCTTGCGCAGGAGAGGCATCCCTGAGAAGCTTGTGGCTATTATTAAGGCAACCTATGACGGCGCGAAATGTCGCGTTCTGCATAAAGGTAAGGTGTCGGGGGACTTTGAGATTCGCAGTGGAGTTCGGCAGGGGTGCATCCTCTCACCGATCCTATTCCTCATTGTGATCGGCGATGTGTTGCATGCAGCCCTATCCGGACTCGACAGAGGAATTCAATGGACTTTGACATCTTATCTACAACATCTTGACTACGCTGACGACATATGCCTACTCTCCCACAAAATCATGGATCTGTCCGCAATGGCGTTAGATCTCGAGAGGGAGGCAAGCAAGGTTGGGCTAAAGATTAATACCAACAAGACCAAGGTTCTTAGCCCGCCGTTGCGAAAAAGAAATCCGACACCTATTGCCATCAATATTAATGGGCAGCCTGTAGAGAAGGTAGACAACTTCGTCTACTTGGGTAGCATTGTTGCCGAAAATGGTGGTACGGAGCAGGACATCGCTCGTCGTATCAACCAGGCTAAACGCGCATACGGCATGCTGTCCAAAATCTGGCAGAGCAGTTATCTCAGCATCAAGACCAAGCTGGGCCTGTTTCGCTCCCTGGTACTATCAGTGCTTTTGTATGGGAGCAGTACATGGAAAGTTTCCGTAGGAGTTACCAGAAAGCTGCAAGTTTTCGTCAACTCATGTCTTCGTCGAATTTTAAGAATTTTCTGGCCCGAAACAATATCAAATGAAGAGCTAAGTCGGCGTACGGGTCAGATGCCAATCGACGAATTGATACGCAGGCGAAAATGGCAGTGGATAGGTCACACATTGCGGAAAGGTGATAACTGCATTGCTATGCATGCCATGAAATGGAACCCCATTTCCAACCAAGGCCGACCAAGAGAGGGGCCTCGAATCACATGGCGTCGATCTGTGGCAAAGGAGTGTCAGGTACTGGGTAAGTCTTTTGGGGAGTTGCGCCCCATTGCCCAGAACAGAGTACGATGGCGCGCAGGAGTAGTTGACGCGCTATGCCCCGCTAGGGGTTAAGGCAAAGTAGTAATAGGCACCTAAAGAGTATAGTATCAGCTGTCATATCGAGTTTACTGTAGTTTATTATTTTGTCTTGCATAGATATTCAGTCTTTACTTTTTTAGTAATAAAATTTTTTTTAATAAAAATATGTGTAACCCTGAAAATGTGAAATAAATAAATGTAATTCCTGGAAGAATTTCGCGACAAATATGGTATCCGGCAATTTCTGGACCACCTATATTCAATTCTCGTACATACCTGAATAAGTCCGGGTTGGCCAACTAACTAACTTCTGGAATGCGATTCTGTTCATTGGTGGATCGACTTTAAAGCCTCATTTCGAGAGAGACATCCAACAGTCACTTATATCCTGAAAACTAAGCTCAACTATTGTCGAATTCAATATCAAAGGACACACCATTTACTTTGTCACTCCCACGTTATCCTCACACAGTCTTCTAGAATAAAAACTTCTATTATGCAGAACTCTAGCTACATCTGATTAGAGTGAACCACTTGAGTTTGAATCTACGATTATCCGTATAGGCGAACACAGTTTGTATTCATAACCCTTAAGGCAATTTTAAGCTTTAAAATCCATTTGTTCATAGCTCCAACAAATTATGAATAAAGATAATGATCGATGTCCATGAATCACTTGACCCTAAAAATTCAGAGGTGTCCGTCCATCTTCAACCCATCTGACCTGTGATGTACTCCTATAAAAATTCAACGTCAAATCAAACTGTCCATTAAAATCAAAGAACAATATTGGAAGTTATGTAGTTCCATTCATCCTAAAAATATGAGGATATCATCATTAACGAATATCAAAGTGATCCCATAAAGATCTCCACCATACCTTCAAAGCCCAATGTTGACTAACCTATTATTCCTACCAGGCCTGCGTCACAAATACCTTTACCATTTCTGCGTTGGCGTTAGCGGAAAGTAACGAGAACTTTGGGCTGAAGTCCATTAAATTTCACCTGAACTCCTTAAGATAACATTCGTAAATCAACTCTGCCCAGAATCAATTCAATGGCGTAATTGAAATGTTTGCAAAAAAAAAACGGCGCAGATAAGAGTATTTTTAAAAAAGAACCCTCCAGTAGAGGTGAATGTTCGTTTGAGTTGAAGCTCGAAAAGTACTCGCCAGAATTCAGAAGAACCTATTGTCAAGAACTCGGTACTGGTTTAGAATGCTTAGAACTCGGCATCCCAAAGTAGGCCCTCTTTAATTGAGTGTGTGCCATTTTTTTCGGTCAAATCATCTCTTTCTAGACACTTATTGAAAGCATGGCTCCATCTGCAATAGAACTGACCAGCAAATAATAGTCCAACAGTACCACTAGTGTCAATTGATGTTGATTGTTATTGTTATTAAAAACTTCTTGTGGATTTGAAAAGCTGTTGACAGTTTTTGTTAATAACGTCTAGATGTTGTATACGAGCTGATGATGGCCTTTCGATAGGTAGATACTTAGATTGTGGGCACCCACATAATCGAGATCAGACGATTATAGAATTTTTGAAATAGTCGCATTCATAATGTAGTGAATGGAGAGCAATCTGAAGTCTGGTAAAAAAAAAATATCGGCAGGTTTGGGATTACAACATTGTTTTATATTACGCTACGAAAAAGGAGAATACCAAATCGTCCAATTGACATCAGTACCAATGGACAGCTTGTGGAGAAGGTGAACTAATTCGTCGAAAATGGTGGTGCGGAGCAGGACAGCGTCAAACAGGGTACATGCCTATTCGGCATGCTTTCTAAAATCTGGCAAAGCAGTCATCTCAGCACTAAGACCAAGCTGAGCTTGTTTCGCTCACTGGAACTGTCGTTCTGTTGTATGGGAGCAGCACATGAATACCGTAGTCCCCTTAAAAGTTACCAGAAAGCTGCATGTTTGCATAACTTGTGTCGTTCAGAATTTCCGTTGCCACGGATCGACGCCATGTGATTTTAGGACCCACTCTTGGTCGGCCTTATTCGGAAATAGAGTTCCATTTCACATTATATCACTCTTCCCCAACATGTGACCTATCCACTGCCATATTCGCCTGTTGATAGGCATCTGCCCCGTACGACAACTTAGCTCTTCAGAAAATTCTTAAAATACGACGAAGACAGGAGTTGACGAAAACTTGCAGCATTCTGGTAACTTATACAGAAAATTTCCATGTACCGCTCCCATGCAAAAGCACAGACAGCATCAGGGAGCGAAACAGGCCCAGTGTGATATTTTCGTTGCTGAACATGCCATGAAATGTGACCCCATTTCCAGTGAAGGCCGATTACGGGGTTGTCATAGAAAATAATGGCGCTGATCTCTGTCGAAAGATTGTGACTTTCTGGGTAAGTCGTTGGGGGCAAATGCATCCCATTGCCCAGAACCGTGTACGATGCCGTGTAGGAGTAGTTGATGCACTAGGAGATAAGGCAAATTAGTAGTAGTAGTAATTTAAGCAATTGAACAAAAATGGATACTACCGCTAATTGCATTAACCTCTCCCGTCCTTGCCGACGTTTCGTTAGCATATAAATTTATTATAAAATAATTTATCTATTTTATTTACTGATAAGCTTGGAATGTCGTGGAAATTCCAATAGTAACCACTGGTATTATACGCTAAGAAGAAAAACGAAAAATATTAACTCTGGACTCTTCAGATATAAAAATCGATACGTATATAAAGAAAACAATATGAAAAGTATTGTGGTAACATTTTATTATACAGTGGGACGAAAGACAAATAAAAGAAATATAAGGCCGTATGCAATGCAACTTTATACTAAAAATAATTGAATCTTTAACCACTTTGCTTGTTACTTTTTTTATGGAGTAAGCACCTCAGCATCTGCAGAATCTGCAAGAACTGCAGGAACACCTACTTCAAGAATTTAGGAACTATTTGAACCTTCGGGGCTTTCCGGACTTTCGGGGCTTTCAGGACTTTCAGGACTTTCAGGACTTTCGGGGCTTTCAGGACTTTCAGGACTTTCGGGACTTTCGGGGCTTTCAGGACTTTCGGGGCTTTCAGGGCTTTCAGGACTTTCGGGGCTTTCAGGACTTTCGGGACTTTCAGGACTTTCGGGGCTTTCGGGACTTTCGGGACTTTCGGGGCTTTCAGGACTTTCGGGGCTTTCAGGACTTTCGGGGCTCTCAGGACTTTCGGGACTTTCAGGACTTTCGGTACTTTCGGGGCTTTCAGGACTTTCGGGGCTTTCAGGACTGTCGGTACTTTCGGGGCTTTCAGGACTTTCAGGGCTTTCAGGACTTTCAGTACTTTCGGGACTTTCAGGACTTTCAGGGCTATCATCTCGTTCGAAGCCATCCTTCGGATTTGGAACGTCTGCATTTAGTTGAATCCGCTCCACTGGATCTGCTACCTTGGAATTAAGTTCATCAGGATTTGCTTTCTTGGGATTAGATTCCTCAGGATTGGGGATATTCGGATCGGCAATGCGATCTATCGCTGCAGTTCCACCGTAGGCGATTAGGAGGCATAGCCCAAATGTGATTAAAGCAACTTTCATTATAAATCCTTATAATTTGGCTTCACCGATGAAAAGAAATCGAATACTTTCTATCAAATAATGAATAACACTGTTATGTTATAAGCCAAGTACCTACGGCTTTTATATGAAATATGCTAATAATTTTGTATGTGTTTAATTAGAGCACACATGGTATGGTGAATGTAGTTCTACATTTAACACCTTTTCATATCAATTATGTACAATAGTTGCTATGAGTAATTATACCCTAGACCTAATAAGGCATGGATTATATGGTTTTTGTCACGACGAAAATATGTAACACCGTAAAGGAGCCTCCGTTGACATGGTATTCTATATACATAAATGATCCAGGTAACCTACTGATTCAATTTTGCCAAGTCTGTCTGCCTGTCCGTTCGCACGATAACTTTCGATAGAATGAAGCTAAAAGTTTGAAATTTTCGTCAAATACTCGTAGTAGTTGATCTAGTTGGTTGGTATTAAAAATGGGCGCAATCCAGCCAAGGGCGTGTCTGCCTCCCCGACATATTCAAAATAATTGAATGTACTGGGTAGCGCAAAAGAAAAGAAGAGGAATAGTCTGTAATTCCTTTATTTTTGAATCAATCTAACGGCGACCAATTAAAATTGCTGTTTCTTGAAATAATGTATTCGCCGAAAATGTTTGCCTTGCCGTATACGCTGTGGCTCCATCTTGTTGAAACCACATTATGTGTATATGAATAAGCCACAGACCATACTCCAACTAAAAAATAGTATTATTATGGAATGGGCACAATTTACGCGATGTTATTTTTCATGTTTAAATTAACAAAATTCCACATTTATGAAGTGTACTACAAAAAAAAAAGAAATTCGATTGATTCAAAAATACAGGAATTATAGACTATTCAAATCCCTTCATTTCTTTTGCGCCACCCAGTATATACTTGTATAACTACCGATTAAGTCAACGTGAAAATATATAGTACATATAGAACATCCGAATGGATGAACGATGAAGCTTGGATCCACACACACTGTTCAAACTGTCCATATAAGATACTTCCTGTTATGCATATGTTCGTTACCAATTGGTACTTTTGATATCACCACTTGGTCTGTACATGACTAGGGTATATATGCTTCGGCACTTGTTAAAATTTAGATTGACAAATATTAAAAAGACCATAACAACTAACCAGAAACTAGAAAACTAGAATTTACTGCCAAAACCAGGCCAGTGTGCTCTCATTCGATTTTCGAATTGGATTTTCGAGGCCTTTTTTGAATCTACAAACTGTTTTTTGCACCGATGGAAATCGTCAAATAAGTTAAAATCGATATATATTCACCTACTTTTAGTCACTTAGGAGTACAGTGTCAGCATATCGTAATCAGGGTTAATGTTTCTTGGGCTTCTACTGCCGCGAGTAGAAAAGAGTTTGCATATTATATTTCGCTACGTCGCAAACTACACTTTCTTTCTATCGACCCCTCATATTTCGAAAAGCCTGAAGATAAGTTTTAAAGCTTTGCTAACGGTTAATAGCTGTCCTTTTGCAAAAGATTAAAAAGTCCAGCTGATTTTATAGTATAGTACAGTTCTTATGTTTATATTTTAATTACTCAAGTGCCCTAACCCCTTGTGGGGCATAGCGCGTCAACTGTTCCATGTGGCCCAGTTGACGTTTCGTTGGCATAAACTGGTTTCGGAGAATGCAGTTGCCAGCATGCACCTCCTCCACATCCATGGCCACGAACATCGTCGTGGACGGGATACGAACCCGAAACGCCGGTAATCAAACATGAGACTGACGCCTCAACACACTGCGCTGCCGGTCGCCCCCGATGATGTTTATAATTAATACCGCTGAAATTTGTGCATTTGTACACAGTGAAAATTTTCCTAGCGAAAATTAACCGATTCGGTGTTCCATTATGATGGTTTTTTTCGGTGTAATTAAAATACTTTCTGTGCGGATATTATTTCTACACCTTTAGGTGAATTTTAAAAATCCCGAATAATAATGCAATAATAATATCACCGAATTACCCATTAAAACGGTTGAAACAAATTATTGATATGGATAATCACTGAATATTTTTATTCTATCGGAAAAACATCGGGAGCCAACAATTGTCACAGCGGGACTTAAACCCAAGATTGCAAGGAGGAATACATCGGACCTACGACCCAACGCAATAAGCTACCAACTCACTGATATGAAGATGCATGTTTTGGAAAACGAATCGAGCTACTATGATGTAAATATTGTCAAGTAATATGGTTAATATTGCCTTTTACATCAGGTAAGAGCATTATTTTTAAACACCTATGGTGCGGTGTATTCCACCAGCCAAATATTTTCTATTGTGTAGAACAAATTCTATATCGTTGAACTTTCTGATCCATTTTCCAGCAGCAATAACTCAAAATGGTAATAGATGAATCACGCATAGTCCGAGACCTCGTCCACGTTTCTTTACCACATGCAAAACCTCAAATGATCCAGGCTGCTGGCGTACACATCCTATCCACTTAGTCACCTTTCACGACAAAACTGGAACGCTGTGGGGTAATTTTGAACGACGATTCCACATGGTACAGTTTATAACCAAATGTAAATATGTTTTTCATTTCTTTTTATTTGACTTTTTTCTATTTTACCGTAATATTTGCATATTAAGGTAAAATTTGTTTATACAACGTGAACAAATGAAAGATAAAATTATTATGAAAAACTTGTGGACTAACACTTAAGTAAGAAATTTTGTAAAAAGACTGTCATAGACAGATGGCGAAGAGTTACAAGGAAGTCAACACAGGAAGTCAAAAGCGAAACGGAAAAGGAAGTAGGAATAAGGACAGTAACCCAGTCATAGGGTTGAGAGTCCGTGGTAGACAGTAGTGAACATTATAAAATATATTACTACTAACATCAACGAGAGTACCACCACCAGACTTACAAGAAAGATCAAAGTTACGGTCACAGAGAAAGATTTCGTGACCGTCTAATAACTCACAATTGTTTATAAAAGAGCTAAGCCAGGTTTTAGTTAACCATATTATATCATGGCAAGACGATAAAGCAGATGAATTAAGAGTACTAAGCTTAGTCCTTAACCCACGTACATTTTGATAATAAAACGAGTATTAATTTACTTTATGATTCGGGCTGCTTTTGGCACGTTAAGATCGACGGTTCAAAGCCAAGTTTGATGGTTAGGTACTATACAGTCTAACTTCACTTTCCGTTGTATTGTAGGCGAGCCGTGATAAAAAAAGCTGTTAGGCGAAGTATACCTATACACACGAAGATTGATGGATGCATCGGTAGCCTTTGTCAAAAGAGCACCGCCAGATTGGTTGACGGTAGGTGAAGCACAGACATTGGTTGGCGCCGAAGAAAAATGTGATGGATGTATGGAAGGAGATAGGAAGGGCATTGTATCCTTGTTGCCATCGTGCATACTTGGTGAAAGCGGGAACTGAAGCATCAGATTAGGAGAAGATGGTTGATTGGTTGCCGCGATTGGACGGGAACCAGTTCCGAAGAAAGCGACTCAAGCATTCGATTTGCCGATAGCAGTTTTAAGACACAGATTAGTGTGGATGTCGATCTGCATATACTACAGAACCAGTACAGGCCGGAAGTGATGTCACGTACAAAATCGCCAACCGTATCTTACAAACATGCACATTTACTGTGGAAAGACTTCTCACAAAAACCAGCACAGACAATAGAGGGCGTCTTATCCGCTTTGTCAAGGCAAGAAGATGCCGAACATTCAGCCATAGCAAATATAACACTGAGAGTATGATAATTGGTGGGATACTTCGTATACCAGTGAACAGCCCTGCAATTATCCCATACCCAAACCGGGTTAAAGTTAAAAGAAAGTATATCGCCTAGTGGTAGGCAGAAAAAATCAAATAAAAAAGTTCCTGAGTCTAGCTCGCACGGCACTGCACTAGTCAAATTACGTAAAATACGAAAACCAGGTTAGAGTCTGGAATACCAAGTAACACAAGCACAAAATTGAGATGAGAAACGCCCCAAAAAGCATTCTAACTTAAGGAGTAAAACCGGATAAATTAAAAAAGATAATAGGAGCGATGTAAACAATAGACTATAGCGATAGATGTTGTTACCAGCTCGTTCAAATGGATCTAAACCCTTAACGCAATGGCTTTAAGTCACGAGAAGGAGGCGAATACCGTGTGGTTAAATATTAACATAAATCAGACCGAGGTTCTTAATCCACCGCTACGAAAAAGAAGAAAACTAAATCGTCCAAATGCTTTCTAAAATCGCGCAGAGCAGTTATCTCAGCACTAAGACCAAGCTGGACTTGTTTCGCTCGCTAGAACTGTGGGAGCATCACATGGATAGCCCCCTTGAATTTTAGCTTCAAATTTCATGGCAAAGTGACCCCTCGACTGCCAAATATAAAAGTACCTGTAACTTCGTTATTTGAGCAGCTAGAGGGGTCAAACTTGCACTTTTTCAAAAGGCTCCATCTCGAAAACCACGGAGGCTAGAGACTTGAATTTTAGCTTCAAATGCAGCCTGAACCCTGCCCCAAAAACCAAAAAAAAAAAATTCCGGACGAAAACCTGCGAAAAACCCCGAAAATTTCATGGCAAAGTGACCCCTCGACTGCCAAATATAAAAGTGCCTGTAACTTCGTTATTTGAGCAGCTAGAGGGGTCAAACTTGCACTTTTTCAAAAGGCTCCATCTCCAAAACCACGGAGGCTAGAGACTTGAATTTTAGCTTCAAATGCAGCCTGAACCCTGCCCCAAAAACCAAAAATACCATTCCAGACGAAAACCTGCGAAAAACCCTGAAAATTTCATGGCAAAGTGACCCCTCGACTGCCAAATATAAAAGTGCCTGTAACTTCGTTATTTGAGCAGCTAGAGGGGTCAAACTTGCAGTTTTTCAAAAGCCTCCTTCTCCTAAGCCCCGGAGGCTAGAGGCTTGAATTTTAGCTTCAAATGCAGCCTGAACCCTGCCCCAAAAACCAAAAAAAAAAAATTCCGGACGAAAACCTGCGAAAAACCCCGAAAATTTCATGGCACAGTGACCCCTCGACTGCCAAATATAAAAGTGCCTGTAACTTCGTTATTTGAGCAGCTAGAGGGGTCAAACTTGCACTTTTTCAAAAGGCTCCATCTCGAAAACCACGGAGGCTAGAGACTTGAATTTTAGCTTCAAATGCAGCCTGAACCCTGCCCCAAAAACCAAAAATACCATTCCAGACGAAAACCTGCGAAAAACCCTGAAAATTTCATGGCAAAGTGACCCCTCGACTGCCAAATATAAAAGTGCCTGTAACTTCGTTATTTGAGCAGCTAGAGGGGTCAAACTTGCAGTTTTTCAAAAGCCTCCTTCTCCTAAGCCCCGGAGGCTAGAGGCTTGAATTTTAGCTTCAAATGCAGCCTGAACCCTGCCCCAAAAACCAAAAAAAAAAATTCCGGACGAAAACCTGCGAGAAACCCCGAAAATTTCATGGCACAGTGACCCCTCGACTGCCAAATATAAAAGTGCCTGTAACTTCGTTATTTGAGCAGCTAGAGGGGTCAAACTTGCACTTTTTCAAAAGGCTCCATCTTCAAAACCACGGAGGCTAGAGACTTGAATTTTAGCTTCAAATGCAGCCTGAACCCTGCCCCAAAAACCAAAAATACCATTCCGGACGAAAACCTGCAAAAAACCCCGAAAATTTCATGGCACAGTGACTCCTCGACTGCCAAATATAAAAGTGCCTGTAACTTCGTTATTTAAGCAGCTAGAGGGGTCAAACTTGCACTTTTTCAAAAGGCTCCATCCCCAAAACCACGGAGGCTAGAGACTTGAATTTTAGCTTCAAATGCAGCCTGAACCCTGCCCCAAAACCAAAAACACCATTCCGGACGAAAACTTGCGAAAAACCCCGAAAATTTCATGGCAAAGTGACCCCTCGACTGCCAAATATAAAAGTGCTTGTAACTTCGTTATTTGAGCAGCTAGAGGGGTCAAACTTGCAGTTTTTCAAAAGCCTCCTTCTCCTAAGCCCCGGAGGCTAGAGGCTTGAATTTTAGCTTCAAATGCAGCCTGAACCCTGCCCCAAAAACCAAAAATACCTTTCCAGACGAAAACCTGCGAAAAACCCCGAAAATTTCATGGCAAAGTGACCCCTCGACTGCCAAATATAAAAGTGCCTGTAACTTCGTTATTTAAGCAGCAGGAGGGGTCAAACTCGCACTTTTTCAAAAGGCTCCATCTCCAAAACCACGGAGGCTAGAGACTTGAGTTTTAGCTTCAAATGCAGCCTGAACCCTGCCCCAAAAACCAAAAACACCATTCCGGACGAAAACCTGCGAAAAACCCCGAAAATTTCATGGCAAAGTGACCCCTCGACTGCCAAATATAAAAGTGCCTGTAACTTCGTCATTTGAGCAGCTAGAGGGGTCAAACTTGCACTTTTTCAAAAGGCTCCATCTCGAAAACCACGGAGGCTAGAGACTTGAATTTTAGCTTCAAATGCATCCTGAACCCTGCCCCAAAAACCAAAAAAAAAATTCCGGACGAAAACCTGCGAGAAACCCCGAAAATTTCATGGCAAAGTGACCCCTCGACTGCCAAATATAAAAGTGCCTGTAACTTCGTTATTTGAGCAGCTAGAAGGGTCAAACTTGCACTTTTTCAAAAGGCTCCGTCTCCAAAACCACGGAGGCTAGAGACTTGAATTTTAGCTTCAAATGCAGCCTGAACCCTGCCCCAAAAACCAAAAACACCATTCCGGACGAAAACCTGCGAAAAACCCCGAAAATTTCATGGCAAAGTGACCCCTCGACTGCCAAATATAAAAGTGCCTGTAACTTCGTTATTTGAGCAGCTAGAGGGGTCAAACTTGCACTTTTTCAAAAGCGTCCTTCTCCTAAACCACGGAGGCTAGAGGCTTGAATTTTAGCTTCAAATGCAGCCTGAACCCTGCCCCAAAAACCAAAAAAAAAAATTTCGGACGAAAACCTGCGAAAAACCCCGAAAATTTCATGGCACAGTGACCCCTCGACTGCCAAATATAAAAGTGCCCGTAACTTCGTTATTTGAGCAGCTAGAGGGGTCAAACTTGCACTTTTTCAAAAGGCTCCATCTCCAAAACCACGGAGGCTAGAGACTTGAATTTTAGCTTCAAATGCAGCCTGAACCCTGCCCCAAAAACCAAAAAAAAAATCCGGACGAAAACCTGCGAAAAACCCCGAAAATTTCATGGCACAGTGACCCCTCGACTGCCAAATATAAAAGTGCCAGTAACTTCGTTATTTGAGCAGCTAGAGGGGTCAAACTTGCACTTTTTCAAAAGGCTCCATCTCCAAAACCACGGAGGCTAGAGACTTGAATTTTAGCTTCAAATGCATCCTGAACCCTGCCCCAAAAACCAGAAAAAAAATTCCGGACGAAAACCTGCGAAAAACCCCGAAAATTTCATGGCAAAGTGACCCCTCGACTGCCAAATATAAAAGTGCCAGTAACTTCGTTATTTGAGCAGCTAGAGGGGTCAAACTTGCACTTTTTCAAAAGGCTCCATCTCCAAAACCACGAAGGCTAGAGACTTGAATTTTAGCTTCAAATGCAGCCTGAACCCTGCCCCAAAAACCAAAAATACCTTTCCAGACGAAAACCTGCGAAAAACCCCGAAAATTTCATGGCAAAGTGACCCCTCGACTACCAAATATAAAAGTGCCTGTAACTTCGTTATTTAAGCAGCAGGAGGGGTCAAACTCGCACTTTTTCAAAAGGCTCCATCTCCAAAACCACGGAGGCTAGAGACTTGAGTTTTAGCTTCAAATGCAGCCTGAACCCTGCCCCAAAAACCAAAAACACCATTCCGGACGAAAACCTGCGAAAAACCCCGAAAATTTCATGGCAAAGTGAACCCTCGACTGCCAAATATAAAAGTGCCAGTAACTTCGTTATTTGAGCAGCTAGAGGGGTCAAACTTGCACTTTTTCAAAAGCGTCCTTCTCCTAAACCACGGAGGCTAGAGGCTTGAATTTTAGCTTCAAATGCAGCCTGAACCCTGCCCCAAAAACCAAAAAAAAAATTTCGGACGAAAACCTGCGAAAAACCCCGAAAATTTCATAGCAAAGTGACCCCTCGACTGCCAAATTTAAAAGTGCCTGTAACTTCGTTATTTGAGCAGCTAGAGGGGTCAAACTTGCACTTTTTCAAAAGCGCCCTTCTCCTAAACCACGGAGGCTAGAGACTTGAATTTTAGCTTCAAATGCAGCCTGAACCCTGCCCCAAAAACCAAAAAAAAAATTCCGGACGAAAACCTGCGAAAAACCCCGAAAATTTCATGGCACAGTGACCCCTCGACTGCCAAATATAAAAGTGCCTGTAACTTCGTTATTTGAGCAGCTAGAGGGGTCAAACTTGCACTTTTTCAAAAGGCTCCATCTCCAAAACCACGGAGGCTAGAGACTTGAATTTTAGCTTCAAATGCAGCCTGAACCCTGCCCCAGAAACCAAAAACACCATTCCGGACGAAAACCTGCGAAAAACCCCGAAAATGTCATGGCAAAGTGACCCCTCGACTGCCAAATATAAAAGTGCCTGTAACTTCGTTATTTGAGCAGCTAGAGGGGTCAAACTTGCACTTTTTCAAAAGGCTCCATCTCCAAAACCACGGAGGCTAGAGACTTGAATTTTAGCTTCAAATGCAGCCTGAACCCAGCCCCAAAAACCAAAAACACCATTCCGAACGAAAACCTGCGAAAAACCCCGAAAATTTCATGGCAAAGTGACCCCTCGACTGCCAAATATAAAAGTGCCTGTAACTTCGTTATTTGAGCAGCTAGAGGGGTCAAACTTGCACTTTTTCAAAAGGCTCCATCTCCAAAACCACGGAGGCTAGAGACTTGAATTTTAGCTTCAAATGCAGCCTGAACCCTGCCCCAAAAACCAAAAACACCATTCCGGACGAAAACCTGCGAAAAACCCCGAAAATTTCATGGCAAACTGACCCCTCGACTGCCAAATATAAAAGTGCCTGTAACTTCGTTATTTGAGCAGCTAGAGGGGTCAAACTTGCACTTTTTTAAAAGACTCCATCTCCAAAACCACGGAGGCTAGAGACTTGAGTTTTAGCTTCAAATGCAGCCTGAACCCTGCCCCAAAAACCAAAAACACCATTCCGGACGAAAACCTGCGAAAAACCCCGAAAATTTCATGGCAAAGTGACCCCTCGACTGCCAAATATAAAAGTGCCTGTAACTTCGTTATTTGAGCAGCTAGAGGGGTCAAACTTGCACTTTTTCAAAAGGCTCCATCTCCAAAACCACGGAGGCTAGAGACTTGAATTTTAGCTTCAAATGCAGCCTGAACCCTGCCCCAAAAACCAAAAACACCATTCCGGACGAAAACCTGCGAAAAACCCCGAAAATTTCATGGCAAAGTGACCCCTCGACTGCCAAATATAAAAGTGCCTGTAACTTCGTTATTTGAGCAGCTAGAGGGGTCAAACTTGCACTTTTTCAAAAGGCTCCATCTCCAAAACCACGGAGGCTAGAGACTTGAATTTTAGCTTCAAATGCAGCCTGAACCCTGCCCCAAAAACCAAAAACACCATTCCGGACGAAAACCTGCGAAAAACCCCGAAAATTTCATGGCAAAGTGACCCCTCGACTGCCAAATATAAAAGTGCCTGTAACTTCGTTATTTGAGCAGCTAGAGGGGTCAAACTTGCACTTTTTCAAAAGGCTCCATCTCCAAAACCACGGAGGCTAGAGACTTGAATTTTAGCTTCAAATGCAGCCTGAACCCTGCCCCAAAAACCAAAAACACCATTCCGGACGAAAACCTGCGAAAAACCCCGAAAATTTCATGGCAAAGTGACCCCTCGACTGCCAAATATAAAAGTGCCTGTAACTTCGTTATTTGAGCAGCTAGAGGGGTCAAACTTGCACTTTTTCAAAAGGCTCCATCTCCAAAACCACGGAGGCTAGAGACTTGAATTTTAGCTTCAAATGCAGCCTGAACCCTGCCCCAAAAACCAAAAACACCATTCCGGACGAAAACCTGCGAAAAACCCCGAAAATTTCATGGCAAACTGACCCCTCGACTGCCAAATATAAAAGTGCCTGTAACTTCGTTATTTGAGCAGCTAGAGGGGTCAAACTTGCACTTTTTCAAAAGGCTCCATCTCCAAAACCACGGAGGCTAGAGACTTGAATTTTAGCTTCAAATGCAGCCTGAACCCTGCCCCAAAAACCAAAAACACCATTCTGGACGAAAACCTGCGAAAAACCCCGAAAATTTCATGGCAAAGTGACCCCTCGACTGCCAAATATAAAAGTGCCTGTAACTTCGTTATTTGAGCAGCTAGAGGGGTCAAACTTGCACTTTTTCAAAAGGCTCCATCTCCAAAACCACGGAGGCTAGAGACTTGAATTTTAGCTTCAAATGCAGCCGGAACCCTGCTTCAAAAACCAAAAACACCATTCCGGACGAAAACCTGCGAAAAACCCCGAAAATTTCATGGCAAAGTGACCCCTCGACTGCCAAATATAAAAGTGCCTGTAACTTCGTTATTTGAGCAGCTAGAGGGGTCAAACTTGCACTTTTTCAAAAGGCTCCATCTCCAAAACCACGGAGGCTAGAGACTTGAATTTTAGCTTCAAATGCAGCCTGAACCCTGCCCCAAAAACCAAAAACACCATTCCGGACGAAAACCTGCGAAAAACCCCGAAAATTTCATGGCAAAGTGACCCCTCGACTGCCAAATATAAAAGTGCCTGTAACTTCGTTATTTGAGCAGCTAGAGGGGTCAAACTTGCACTTTTTCAAAAGGCTCCATCTCCAAAACCACGGAGGCTAGAGACTTGAATTTTAGCTTCAAATGCAGCCTGAACCCTGCCCCAAAAACCAAAAACACCATTCCGGACGAAAACCTGCGAAAAACCCCGAAAATTTCATGGCAAAGTGACCCCTCGACTGCCAAATATAAAAGTGCCTGTAACTTCGTTATTTGAGCAGCTAGAGGGGTCAAACTTGCACTTTTTCAAAAGGCTCCATCTCCAAAACCACGGAGGCTAGAGACTTGAATTTTAGCTTCAAATGCAGCCTGAACCCTGCCCAAAAAACCAAAAACAACATTCCGGACGAAAACCTGCGAAAAACCCCGAAAATTTCATGGCAAAGGGACCCCTCGACTGCCAAATATAAAAGTGCCTGTAACTTCGTTATTTGAGCAGCTAGAGGGGTCAAACTTGCACTTTTTCAAAAGGCTCCATCTCCAAAACCACGGAGGCTAGAGACTTGAATTTTAGCTTCAAATGCAGCCTGAACCCTGCCCCAAAAACCAAAAACACCATTCCGGACGAAAACCTGCGAAAAACCCCGAAAATTTCATGGCAAAGTGACCCCTCGACTGCCAAATATAAAAGTGCCTGTAACTTCGTTATTTGAGCAGCTAGAGGGGTCAAACTTGCACTTTTTCAAAAGGCTCCATCTCCAAAACCACGGAGGCTAGAGACTTGAATTTTAGCTTCAAATGCAGCCTGAACCCTGCCCCAAAAACCAAAAACACCATTCCGGACGAAAACCTGCGAAAAACCCCGAAAATTTCATGGCAAAGTGACCCCTCGACTGCCAAATATAAAAGTGCCTGTAACTTCGTTATTTGAGCAGCTAGAGGGGTCAAACTTGCACTTTTTCAAAAGGCTCCATCTCCAAAACCACGGAGGCTAGAGACTTGAATTTTAGCTTCAAATGCAGCCTGAACCCTGCCCCAAAAACCAAAAACACCATTCCGGACGAAAACCTGCGAAAAACCCCGAAAATTTCATGGCAAAGTGACCCCTCGACTGCCAAATATAAAAGTGCCTGTAACTTCGTTATTTGAGCAGCTAGAGGGGTCAAACTTGCACTTTTTCAAAAGGCTCCATCTCCAAAACCACGGAGGCTAGAGACTTGAATTTTAGCTTCAAATGCAGCCTGAACCCTGCCCCAAAAACCAAAAACACCATTCCGGACGAAAACCTGCGAAAAACCCCGAAAATTTCATGGCAAAGTGACCCCTCGACTGCCAAATATAAAAGTGCCTGTAACTTCGTTATTTGAGCAGCTAGAGGGGTCAAACTTGCACTTTTTCAAAAGGCTCCATCTCCAAAACCACGGAGGCTAGAGACTTGAATTTTAGCTTCAAATGCAGCCTGAACCCTGCCCCAAAAACCAAAAACACCATTCCGGACGAAAACCTGCGAAAAACCCCGAAAATTTCATGGCAAAGTGACCCCTCGACTGCCAAATATAAAAGTGCCTGTAACTTCGTTATTTGAGCAGCTAGAGGGGTCAAACTTGCACTTTTTCAAAAGGCTCCATCTCCAAAACCACGGAGGCTAGAGACTTGAATTTTAGCTTCAAATGCAGCTTGAACCCTGCCCCAAAAACCAAAAACACCATTCCGGACGAAAACCTGCGAAAAACCCCGAAAATTTCATGGCAAAGTGACCCCTCGACTGCCAAATATAAAAGTGCCTGTAACTTCGTTATTTGAGCAGCTAGAGGGGTCAAACTTGCACTTTTTCAAAAGGCTCCATCTCCAAAACCACGGAGGCTAGAGACTTGAATTTTAGCTTCAAATGCAGCCTGAACCCTGCCCCAAAAACCAAAAACACCATTCCGGACGAAAACCTGCGAAAAACCCCGAAAATTTCATGGCAAAGTGACCCCTCGACTGCCAAATATAAAAGTGCCTGTAACTTCGTTATTTGAGCAGCTAGAGGGGTCAAACTTGCACTTTTTCAAAAGGCTCCATCTCCAAAACCACGGAGGCTAGAGACTTGAATTTTAGCTTCAAATGCAGCCTGAACCCTGCCCCAAAAACCAAAAACACCATTCCGGACGAAAACCTGCGAAAAACCCCGAAAATTTCATGGCAAAGTGACCCCTCGACTGCCAAATATAAAAGTGCCTGTAACTTCGTTATTTGAGCAGCTAGAGGGGTCAAACTTGCACTTTTTCAAAAGGCTCCATCTCCAAAACCACGGAGGCTAGAGACTTGAATTTTAGCTTCAAATGCAGCCTGAACCCTGCCCCAAAAACCAAAAACACCATTCCGGACGAAAACCTGCGAAAAACCCCGAAAATTTCATGGCAAAGTGACCCCTCGACTGCCAAATATAAAAGTGCCTGTAACTTCGTTATTTGAGCAGCTAGAGGGGTCAAACTTGCACTTTTTCAAAAGGCTCCATCTCCAAAACCACGGAGGCTAGAGACTTGAATTTTAGCTTCAAATGCAGCCTGAACCCTGCCCCAAAAACCAAAAACACCATTCCGGACGAAAACCTGCGAAAACCCCCGAAAATTTCATGGCAAAGTGACCCCTCGACTGCCAAATATAAAAGTGCCTGTAACTTCGTTATTTGAGCAGCTAGAGGGGTCAAACTTGCACTTTTTCAAAAGGCTCCATCTCCAAAACCACGGTGGCTAGAGACTTGAATTTTAGCTTCAAATGCAGCCTGAACCCTGCCCCAAAAACCAAAAACACCATTCCGGACGAAAACCTGCGAAAAACCCCGAAATATTCATGGCAAAGTGGCCCCTCGACTGCCAAATATAAAAGTGCCTGTAACTTCGTTATTTGAGCAGCTAGAGGGGTCAAACTTGCACTTTTTCAAAAGGCTCCATCTCCAAAACCACGGAGGCTAGAGACTTGAATTTTAGCTTCAAGTGCAGCCTGAACCCTGACCCAAAAACCAAAAGCACCATTCCGGACGAAAACCTGCGAAAAACCCCGAAAATTTCATGGCAAAGTGACCCCTCGACTGCCAAATATAAAAGTGCCTGTAACTTCGTTATTTGAGCAGCTAGAGGGGTCAAACTTGCACTTTTTCAAAAGGCTCCATCTCCAAAACCACGGAGGCTAGAGACTTGAATTTTAGCTTCAAATGCAGCCTGAACCCTGCCCCAAAAACCAAAAACACCATTCCGGACGAAAACCTGCGAAAAACCCCGAAAATTTCATGGCAAAGTGACCCCTCGACTGCCAAATATAAAAGTGCCTGTAACTTCGTTATTTGAGCAGCTAGAGGGGTCAAACTTGCACTTTTTCAAAAGGCTCCATCTCCAAAACCACGGAGGCTAGAGACTTGAATTTTAGCTTCAAATGCAGCCTGAACCCTGCCCCAAAAACCAAAAACACCATTCCGGACGAAAACTTGCGAAAAACCCCGAAAATTTCATGGCAAAGTGACCCCTCGACTGCCAAATATAAAAGTGCCTGTAACTTCGTTATTTGAGCAGCTAGAGGGGTCAAACTTGCACTTTTTCAAAAGGCTCCATCTCCAAAACCACGGAGGCTAGAGACTTGAATTTTAGCTTCAAATGCAGCCTGAACCCTGCCCCAAAAACCAAAAACACCATTCCGGACGAAAACCTGCGAAAAACCCCGAAAATTTCATGGCAAAGTGACCCCTCGACTGCCAAATATAAAAGTGCCTGTAACTTCGTTATTTGAGCAGCTAGAGGGGTCAAACTTGCACTTTTTCAAAAGGCTCCATCTCCAAAACCACGGAGGCTAGAGACTTGAATTTTAGCTTCAAATGCAGCCTGAACCCTGCCCCAAAAACCAAAAACACCATTCCGGACGAAAACCTGCGAAAAACCCCGAAAATTTCATGGCAAAGTGACCCCTCGACTGCCAAATATAAAAGTGCCTGTAACTTCGTTATTTGAGCAGCTAGAGGGGTCAAACTTGCACTTTTTCAAAAGGCTCCATCTCCAAAACCACGGAGGCTAGAGACTTGAATTTTAGCTTCAAATGCAGCCTGAACCCTGCCCCAAAAACAAAAAACACCATTCCGGACGAAAACCTGCGAAAAACCCCGAAAATTTCATGGCAAACTGACCCCTCGACTGCCAAATATAAAAGTGCCTGTAACTTCGTTATTTGAGCAGCTAGAGGGGTCAAACTTGCACTTTTTCAAAAGGCTCCATCTCCAAAACCACGGAGGCTAGAGACTTGAATTTTAGCTTCAAATGCAGCCTGAACCCTGCCCCAAAAACCAAAAACACCATTCCGGACGAAAACCTGCGAAAAACCCCGAAAATTTCATGGCAAAGTGACCCCTCGACTGCCAAATATAAAAGTGCCTGTAACTTCGTTATTTGAGCAGCTAGAGGGGTCAAACTTGCACTTTTTCAAAAGGCTCCATCTCCAAAACCACGGAGGCTAGAGACTTGAATTTTAGCTTCAAATGCAGCCTGAACCCTGCCCCAAAAACCAAAAACACCATTCCGGACGAAAACTTGCGAAAAACCCCGAAAATTTCATGGCAAAGTGACCCCTCGACTGCCAAATATAAAAGTGCCTGTAACTTCGTTATTTGAGCAGCTAGAGGGGTCAAACTTGCACTTTTTCAAAAGGCTCCATCTCCAAAACCACGGAGGCTAGAGACTTGAATTTTAGCTTCAAATGCAGCCTGAACCCTGCCCCAAAAACCAAAAACACCATTCCGGACGAAAACCTGCGAAAAACCCCGAAAATTTCATGGCAAAGTGACCCTCGACTGCCAAATATAAAAGTGCCTGTAACTTCGTTATTTGAGCAGCTAGAGGGGTCAAACTTGCACTTTTTCAAAAGGCTCCATCTCCAAAACCACGGAGGCTAGAGACTTGAATTTTAGCTTCAAATGCAGCCTGAACCCTGCCCCAAAAACCAAAAACACCATTCCGGACGAAAACCTGCGAAAAACCCCGAAAATTTCATGGCAAACTGACCCCTCGACTGCCAAATATAAAAGTGCCTGTAACTTCGTTATTTGAGCAGCTAGAGGGGTCAAACTTGCACTTTTTCAAAAGGCTCCATCTCCAAAACCACGGAGGCTAGAGACTTGAATTTTAGCTTCAAATGCAGCCTGAACCCTGCCCCAAAAACCAAAAACACCATTCCGGACGAAAACCTGCGAAAAACCCCGAAAATTTCATGGCAAAGTGACCCCTCGACTGCCAAATATAAAAGTGCCTTAATGGTTAAACCGAAATGATATGCGCGAACTCCACACTATTTATTATTTTGAAGAAAATTAATTTAAAATTAAACACCTTTAATTTGAGTCCGCATAATTTATTTGAGCCGAAATCTCTATATGCATTTCGGGCAGTATTCCGCCCATCATCAGCAACACGACTGAAAATTCAAGTTACCTTAGTGTCAAACTTACATACATTGTCGTAGTTTCATTCTACTACAAATTTAAATTTAAATATATATTAAAAAGACATTTAAAGCAAAGTGTATAAATAAAACTAAAAATGAAACAATTAAATAAATTAACATTAAGTCACAAAAATTAAATTAGCGTCAAGAACTAAAGTAGATTAACCTAAAAAAATTTACAAATCAAATAATTAAAATAAATTAACATTAAGCTACAAAAATTGATAAAAAACGTGAAGAATTGAATTAGATTAACTACCAATTTAAAATTAAACAAATAAATTAACAACAAGTCAGAAAAAATTACGTCAGATATCAACAATTAAAATTAACCATTAAATAAACAAATCATTAAAACAAATTGAACAAAACCGACTCAATGTTTCCTTTGTCTGCATTTATTGCTGCTTCGTCTCTCTGGATGAAAATACTTTCGTACGCGTCAAGTTTTCGTTCATCGGATATCGACTTTAGTAATCGCACCTCACTCGTGGAGACCGGCAGGTGTTGTTGCTCCAGTACATGCGCTGCGAACGCCGACTTTGTCGATTCGTTGTTGAATACGTATTTTTTGTGTTCCTCAAATCTCTTTTTCACTGAACGCTTTGTTTGCCCGTAGTATTTTCGATCGCAGATCCCGCATGAAATTTCATAAATTCCAGGTTTTTCCAGTGGATCTGTGTGATCCTTCAGGCTTTTGAGGTGGTTTTTCAGTTTGTATGGATTTGAGTGTACCATTCGCATGTTGTTGCGGCGGAATGTTGTTTGTAAACCATTGGTGACGTTCGGGGCGAATATGATAGACACTCTCTTCCAATCAGCTGTTCGATCAATGTTTTTATTTTGGTGGAACAGTGTCGAGATTTCCAATGAGGCTGAAATTATGAAAAATCTCCGCAATAAAGACATATGCATAATGAAAGCTGACAAAGGAAACAAAATCGTCATCATGGACACTGATGAATACGAGAGAAGGGTATGGAAACTTATTGAAGACAACGGCTACAAAGAAATAAATAAATCACCACTGAACAAAATGATAACAGCCGCTAACACCGTCAGAAAAAATATATGTAAAACTTTTGGTGAACGATACAAATGGCGACTTTTAGTTTCGAACCCAGAGGTGCCTAAGCTATATTGTTTACCAAAAATACACAAACCAGGCGACAAAATGAGGCAAATCGTCTCCCTCATCTTAGCCCCGTGCACCAAAATCGCATGTTGGTTAGTGGATGAAATCAAAAAGTTCCCGTCTTTTGAAAGTTGTGCAGTGAAAAACTCGATCGAATTCGCACAACTCATCCAACAAACCACGGTGGAGGATGATGAAATATTAGTGTCGTTTGACGTTGAAGCGCTCTTTCCATCTATCCCAATTGAAAAGGCTTTGTCGGCATTACGCACACATTTGTCAAAACAAACCATCTCTGAAAACGAGCTCAATGTGTATATGCAGGCGGCGGAAATGTGTATGAGTACGAACTACTTCGTCTTCAGAAATCGATTTTTTAAAATCGATTCGGGAACTAGCATGGGCAACCCGCTATCACCGCTCATATCCGAAGTCTTCATGGCTAAGCTCGAAACAGACCTGAAACATCGTAATTTGTTACCACGAATTTGGCACCGATATGTCGATGACATTTTCGCGATAATAAAAAAGAGTGACTTAAATAAAACGCTGACATTATTGAACGAGCAATATCGCGAAATAAACTTCACATGTGAAGTTGAAAAAGATAAAAAATTAGTCTTTTTAGACTTAGAATTGTATCGAAATACCAACAAAATCGATATTGCAATATATCATAAGCCAACAAGCACTCTACGCTACATTCCGAGTGATTCTTACGCGCCGATTCAACACAAACTAGCAGCATTTCATTCCCTCGCTCACCGCCTGGTCAATCTCCCTCTCTCTTTACCCAATTACATAAAAGAACATTCATACATAATGAATGCAGCTAAAACAAATGGATACAGCACAAGTACCATCGAAAAAATAATAAAAAAGCATTCACAAAAGAAACTGAACGCAAATTTCTCGACACTGTTCCACCAAAATAAAAACATTGATCGAACAGCTGATTGGAAGAGAGTGTCTATCATATTCGCCCCGAACGTCACCAATGGTTTACAAACAACATTCCGCCGCAACAACATGCGAATGGTACACTCAAATCCATACAAACTGAAAAACCACCTCAAAAGCCTGAAGGATCACACAGATCCACTGGAAAAACCTGGAATTTATGAAATTTCATGCGGGATCTGCGATCGAAAATACTACGGGCAAACAAAGCGTTCAGTGAAAAAGAGATTTGAGGAACACAAAAAATACGTATTCAACAACGAATCGACAAAGTCGGCGTTCGCAGCGCATGTACTGGAGCAACAACACCTGCCGGTCTCCACGAGTGAGGTGCGATTACTAAAGTCGATATCCGATGAACGAAAACTTGACGCGTACGAAAGTATTTTCATCCAGAGAGACGAAGCAGCAATAAATGCAGACAAAGGAAACATTGAGTCGGTTTTGTTCAATTTGTTTTAATGATTTGTTTATTTAATGGTTAATTTTAATTGTTGATATCTGACGTAATTTTTTCTGACTTGTTGTTAATTTATTTGTTTAATTTTAAATTGGTAGTTAATCTAATTCAATTCTTCACGTTTTTTATCAATTTTTGTAGCTTAATGTTAATTTATTTTAATTATTTGATTTGTAAATTTTTTTAGGTTAATCTACTTTAGTTCTTGACGCTAATTTAATTTTTGTGACTTAATGTTAATTTATTTAATTGTTTCATTTTTAGTTTTATTTATACACTTTGCTTTAAATGTCTTTTTAATATATATTTAAATTTAAATTTGTAGTAGAATGAAACTACGACAATGTATGTAAGTTTGACACTAAGGTAACTTGAATTTTCAGTCGTGTTGCTGATGATGGGCGGAATACTGCCCGAAATGCATATAGAGATTTCGGCTCAAATAAATTATGCGGACTCAAATTAAAGGTGTTTAATTTTAAATTAATTTTCTTCAAAATAATAAATAAAAGTGCCTGTAACTTCGTTATTTGAGCAGCTAGAGGGGTCAAACTTGCACTTTTTCAAAAGGCTCCATCTCCAAAACCACGGAGGCTAGAGACTTGAATTTTAGCTTC
Organism: Chloromyia formosa; assembly: GCA_964017055.1. Classification (NCBI taxonomy): domain Eukaryota; kingdom Metazoa; phylum Arthropoda; class Insecta; order Diptera; family Stratiomyidae; genus Chloromyia; species Chloromyia formosa. The sequence goes on from OZ024816.1 coordinate 19,250,892, forward strand.
AAATGCAGCCTGAACCCTGCCCAAAAAACCAAAAAACACCATTCCGGACGAAAACCTGCGAAAAACCCCGAAAATTTCATGGCAAAGTGACCCCTCGACTGCCAAATATAAAAGTGCCTGTAACTTCGTTATTTGAGCAGCTAGAGGGGTCAAACTTGCACTTTTTCAAAAGGCTCCATCTCCAAAACCACGGAGGCTAGAGACTTGAATTTTAGCTTCAAATGCAGCCTGAACCCTGCCCCAAAAACCAAAAACACCATTCCGGACGAAAACCTGCGAAAAACCCCGAAAATTTCATGGCAAAGTGACCCCTCGACTGCCAAATATAAAAGTGCCTGTAACTTCGTTATTTGAGCAGCTAGAGGGGTCAAACTTGCACTTTTTCAAAAGGCTCCATCTCCAAAACCACGGAGGCTAGAGACTTGAATTTTAGCTTCAAATGCAGCCTGAACCCTGCCCAAAAAACCAAAAACACCATTCCGGACGAAAACCTGCGAAAAACCCCGAAAATTTCATGGCAAAGTGACCCCTCGACTGCCAAATATAAAAGTGCCTGTAACTTCGTTATTTGAGCAGCTAGAGGGGTCAAACTTGCACTTTTTCAAAAGGCTCCATCTCCAAAACCACGGAGGCTAGAGACTTGAATTTTAGCTTCAAATGCAGCCTGAACCCTGCCCCAAAAACCAAAAACACCATTCCGGACGAAAACCTGCGAAAAAACCCCGAAAATTTCATGGCAAAGTGACCCCTCGACTGCCAAATATAAAAGTGCCTGTAACTTCGTTATTTGAGCAGCTAGAGGGGTCAAACTTGCACTTTTTCAAAAGGCTCCATCTCCAAAACAACGGTGGCTAGAGACTTGAATTTTAGCTTCAAATGCAGCCTGAACCCTGCCCCAAAAACCAAAAACACCATTCCGGACGAAAACCTGCGAAAAACCCCGAAAATTTCATGGCAAAGTGACCCCTCGACTGCCAAATATAAAAGTGCCTGTAACTTCGTTATTTGAGCAGCTAGAGGGGTCAAACTTGCACTTTTTCAAAAGGCTCCATCTCCAAAACCACGGAGGCTAGAGACTTGAATTTTAGCTTCAAATGCAGCCTGAACCCTGCCCCAAAAACCAAAAACACCATTCCGGACGAAAACCTGCGAAAAACCCCGAAAATTTCATGGCAAACTGACCCCTCGACTGCCAAATATAAAAGTGCCTGTAACTTCGTTATTTGAGCAGCTAGAGGGGTCAAACTTGCACTTTTTCAAAAGGCTCCATCTCCAAAACCACGGAGGCTAGAGACTTGAATTTTAGCTTCAAATGCAGCCTGAACCCTGCCCCAAAAACCAAAAACACCATTCCGGACGAAAACCTGCGAAAAACCCCGAAAATTTCATGGCAAAGTGACCCCTCGACTGCCAAATATAAAAGTGCATGTAACTTCGTTATTTGAGCAGCTAGAGGGGTCAAACTTGCACTTTTTCAAAAGGCTCCATCTCCAAAACCACGGAGGCTAGAGACTTGAATTTTAGCTTCAAATGCAGCCTGAACCCTGCCCCAAAAACCAAAAACACCATTCCGGACGAAAACCTGCGAAAAACCCCGAAAATTTCATGGCAAAGTGACCCCTCGACTGCCAAATATAAAAGTGCCTGTAACTTCGTTATTTGAGCAGCTAGAGGGGTCAAACTTGCACTTTTTCAAAAGGCTCCATCTCCAAAACCACGGAGGCTAGAGACTTGAATTTTAGCTTCAAATGCAGCCTGAACCCTGCCCCAAAAACCAAAAACACCATTCCGGACGAAAACCTGCGAAAAACCCCGAAAATTTCATGGCAAAGTGACCCCTCGACTGCCAAATATAAAAGTGCCTGTAACTTCGTTATTTGAGCAGCTAGAGGGGTCAAACTTGCACTTTTTCAAAAGGCTCCATCTCCAAAACCACGGAGGCTAGAGACTTGAATTTTAGCTTCAAATGCAGCCTGAACCCTGCCCCAAAAACCAAAAACACCATTCCGGACGAAAACTTGCGAAAAACCCCGAAAATTTCATGGCAAAGTGACCCCTCGACTGCCAAATATAAAAGTGCCTGTAACTTCGTTATTTGAGCAGCTAGAGGGGTCAAACTTGCACTTTTTCAAAAGGCTCCATCTCCAAAACCACGGAGGCTAGAGACTTGAATTTTAGCTTCAAATGCAGCCTGAACCCTGCCCCAAAAACCAAAAACACCATTCCGGACGAAAACCTGCGAAAAACCCCGAAAATTTCATGGCAAACTGACCCCTCGACTGCCAAATATAAAAGTGCCTGTAACTTCGTTATTTGAGCAGCTAGAGGGGTCAAACTTGCACTTTTTCAAAAGGCTCCATCTCCAAAACCACGGAGGCTAGAGACTTGAATTTTAGCTTCAAATGCAGCCTGAACCCTGCCCCAAAAACCAAAAACACCATTCCGGACGAAAACCTGCGAAAAACCCCGAAAATTTCATGGCAAAGTGACCCCCTCGACTGCCAAATATAAAAGTGCCTGTAACTTCGTTATTTGAGCAGCTAGAGGGGTCAAACTTGCACTTTTTCAAAAGGCTCCATCTCCAAAACCACGGAGGCTAGAGACTTGAATTTTAGCTTCAAATGCAGCCTGAACCCTGCCCCAAAAACCAAAAACACCATTCCGGACGAAAACCTGCGAAAAACCCCGAAAATTTCATGGCAAAGTGACCCCTCGACTGCCAAATATAAAAGTGCCTGTAACTTCGTTATTTGAGCAGCTAGAGGGGTCAAACTTGCACTTTTTCAAAAGGCTCCATCTCCAAAACCACGGAGGCTAGAGACTTGAATTTTAGCTTCAAATGCAGCCTGAACCCTGCCCCAAAAACCAAAAACACCATTCCGGACGAAAACCTGCGAAAAACCCCGAAAATTTCATGGCAAAGTGACCCCTCGACTGCCAAATATAAAAGTGCCTGTAACTTCGTTATTTGAGCAGCTAGAGGGTCAAACTTGCACTTTTTCAAAAGGCTCCATCTCCAAAACCACGGAGGCTAGAGACTTGAATTTTAGCTTCAAATGCAGCCTGAACCCTGCCCCAAAAACCAAAAACACCATTCCGGACGAAAACCTGCGAAAAACCCCGAAAATTTCATGGCAAAGTGACCCCTCGACTGCCAAATATAAAAGTGCCTGTAACTTCGTTATTTGAGCAGCTAGAGGGGTCAAACTTGCACTTTTTCAAAAGGCTCCATCTCCAAAACCACGGAGGCTAGAGACTTGAATTTTAGCTTCAAATGCAGCCTGAACCCTGCCCCAAAAACCAAAAACACCATTCCGGACGAAAACCTGCGAAAAACCCCGAAAATTTCATGGCAAACTGACCCCTCGACTGCCAAATATAAAAGTGCCTGTAACTTCGTTATTTGAGCAGCTAGAGGGGTCAAACTTGCACTTTTTCAAAAGGCTCCATCTCCAAAACCACGGAGGCTAGAGACTTGAATTTTAGCTTCAAATGCAGCCTGAACCCTGCCCCAAAAACCAAAAACACCATTCCGGACGAAAACCTGCGAAAAACCCCGAAAATTTCATGGCAAAGTGACCCCTCGACTGCCAAATATAAAAGTGCCTGTAACTTCGTTATTTGAGCAGCTAGAGGGGTCAAACTTGCACTTTTTCAAAAGGCTCCATCTCCAAAACCACGGAGGCTAGAGACTTGAATTTTAGCTTCAAATGCAGCCTGAACCCTGCCCCAAAAACCAAAAACACCATTCCGGACGAAAACCTGCGAAAAACCCCGAAAATTTCATGGCAAAGTGACCCCTCGACTGCCAAATATAAAAGTGCCTGTAACTTCGTTATTTGAGCAGCTAGAGGGGTCAAACTTGCACTTTTTCAAAAGGCTCCATCTCCAAAACCACGGAGGCTAGAGACTTGAATTTTAGCTTCAAATGCAGCCTGAACCCTGCCCCAAAAACCAAAAACACCATTCCGGACGAAAACCTGCGAAAAACCCCGAAAATTTCATGGCAAAGTGACCCCTCGACTGCCAAATATAAAAGTGCCTGTAACTTCGTTATTTGAGCAGCTAGAGGGGTCAAACTTGCACTTTTTCAAAAGGCTCCATCTCCAAAACCACGGAGGCTAGAGACTTGAATTTTAGCTTCAAATGCAGCCTGAACCCTGCCCCAAAAAACCAAAAACACCATTCCGGACGAAAACCTGCGAAAAACCCCGAAAATTTCATGGCAAAGTGACCCCTCGACTGCCAAATATAAAAGTGCCTGTAACTTCGTTATTTGAGCAGCTAGAGGGGTCAAACTTGCACTTTTTCAAAAGGCTCCATCTCCAAAACCACGGAGGCTAGAGACTTGAATTTTAGCTTCAAATGCAGCCTGAACCCTGCCCAAAAACCAAAAACACCATTCCGGACGAAAACCTGCGAAAAACCCCGAAAATTTCATGGCAAAGTGACCCCTCGACTGCCAAATATAAAAGTGCCTGTAACTTCGTTATTTGAGCAGCTAGAGGGGTCAAACTTGCACTTTTTTCAAAAGGCTCCATCTCCAAAACCACGGAGGCTAGAGACTTGAATTTTAGCTTCAAATGCAGCCTGAACCCTGCCCCAAAAACCAAAAACACCATTCCGGACGAAAACCTGCGAAAAACCCCGAAAATTTCATGGCAAAGTGACCCCTCGACTGCCAAATATAAAAGTGCCTGTAACTTCGTTATTTGAGCAGCTAGAGGGGTCAAACTTGCACTTTTTCAAAAGGCTCCATCTCCAAAACCACGGAGGCTAGAGACTTGAATTTTAGCTTCAAATGCAGCCTGAACCCTGCCCCAAAAACCAAAACACCATTCCGGACGAAAACCTGCGAAAAACCCCGAAAATTTCATGGCAAAGTGACCCCTCGACTGCCAAATATAAAAGTGCATGTAACTTCGTTATTTGAGCAGCTAGAGGGGTCAAACTTGCACTTTTTCAAAAGGCTCCATCTCCAAAACCACGGAGGCTAGAGACTTGAATTTTAGCTTCAAATGCAGCCTGAACCCTGCCCCAAAAACCAAAAACACCATTCCGGACGAAAACCTGCGAAAAACCCCGAAAATTTCATGGCAAAGTGACCCCTCGACTGCCAAATATAAAAGTGCCTGTAACTTCGTTATTTGAGCAGCTAGAGGGGTCAAACTTGCACTTTTTCAAAAGGCTCCATCTCCAAAACCACGGAGGCTAGAGACTTGAATTTTAGCTTCAAATGCAGCCTGAACCCTGCCCCAAAAACCAAAAACACCATTCCGGACGAAAACCTGCGAAAAACCCCGAAAATTTCATGGCAAAGTGACCCCTCGACTGCCAAATATAAAAGTGCCTGTAACTTCGTTATTTGAGCAGCTAGAGGGGTCAAACTTGCACTTTTTCAAAAGGCTCCATCTCCAAAACCACGGAGGCTAGAGACTTGAATTTTAGCTTCAAATGCAGCCTGAACCCTGCCCCAAAAACCAAAAACACCATTCCGGACGAAAACCTGCGAAAAACCCCGAAAATTTCATGGCAAACTGACCCCTCGACTGCCAAATATAAAAGTGCCTGTAACTTCGTTATTTGAGCAGCTAGAGGGGTCAAACTTGCACTTTTTCAAAAGGCTCCATCTCCAAAACCACGGAGGCTAGAGACTTGAATTTTAGCTTCAAATGCAGCCTGAACCCTGCCCCAAAAACCAAAAACACCATTCCGGACGAAAACCTGCGAAAAACCCCGAAAATTTCATGGCAAAGTGACCCCTCGACTGCCAAATATAAAAGTGCCTGTAACTTCGTTATTTGAGCAGCTAGAGGGGTCAAACTTGCACTTTTTCAAAAGGCTCCATCTCCAAAACCACGGAGGCTAGAGACTTGAATTTTAGCTTCAAATGCAGCCTGAACCCTGCCCCAAAAACCAAAAACACCATTCCGGACGAAAACCTGCGAAAAACCCCGAAAATTTCATGGCAAAGTGACCCCTCGACTGCCAAATATAAAAGTGCCTGTAACTTCGTTATTTGAGCAGCTAGAGGGGTCAAACTTGCACTTTTTCAAAAGGCTCCATCTCCAAAACCACGGAGGCTAGAGACTTGAATTTTAGCTTCAAATGCAGCCTGAACCCTGCCCCAAAAACCAAAAACACCATTCCGGACGAAAACCTGCGAAAAACCCCGAAAATTTCATGGCAAAGTGACCCCTCGACTGCCAAATATAAAAGTGCCTGTAACTTCGTTATTTGAGCAGCTAGAGGGGTCAAACTTGCACTTTTTCAAAAGGCTCCATCTCCAAAACCACGGAGGCTAGAGACTTGAATTTTAGCTTCAAATGCAGCCTGAACCCTGCCCCAAAAACCAAAAACACCATTCCGGACGAAAACCTGCGAAAAACCCCGAAAATTTCATGGCAAAGTGACCCCTCGACTGCCAAATATAAAAGTGCCTGTAACTTCGTTATTTGAGCAGCTAGAGGGGTCAAACTTGCACTTTTTCAAAAGGCTCCATCTCCAAAACCACGGAGGCTAGAGACTTGAATTTTAGCTTCAAATGCAGCCTGAACCCTGCCCCAAAAACCAAAAACACCATTCCGGACGAAAACCTGCGAAAAACCCCGAAAATTTCATGGCAAAGTGACCCCTCGACTGCCAAATATAAAAGTGCCTGTAACTTCGTTATTTGAGCAGCTAGAGGGGTCAAACTTGCACTTTTTCAAAAGGCTCCATCTCCAAAACCACGGAGGCTAGAGACTTGAATTTTAGCTTCAAATGCAGCCTGAACCCTGCCCCAAAAACCAAAAACACCATTCCGGACGAAAACCTGCGAAAAACCCCGAAAATTTCATGGCAAAGTGACCCCTCGACTGCCAAATATAAAAGTGCCTGTAACTTCGTTATTTGAGCAGCTAGAGGGGTCAAACTTGCACTTTTTCAAAAGGCTCCATCTCCAAAACCACGGAGGCTAGAGACTTGAATTTTAGCTTCAAATGCAGCCTGAACCCTGCCCCAAAAACCAAAAACACCATTCCGGACGAAAACCTGCGAAAAACCCCGAAAATTTCATGGCAAAGTGACCCCTCGACTGCCAAATATAAAAGTGCCTGTAACTTCGTTATTTGAGCAGCTAGAGGGGTCAAACTTGCACTTTTTCAAAAGGCTCCATCTCCAAAACCACGGAGGCTAGAGACTTGAATTTTAGCTTCAAATGCAGCCTGAACCCTGCCCCAAAAACCAAAAACACCATTCCGGACGAAAACCTGCGAAAAACCCCGAAAATTTCATGGCAAAGTGACCCCTCGACTGCCAAATATAAAAGTGCCTGTAACTTCGTTATTTGAGCAGCTAGAGGGGTCAAACTTGCACTTTTTCAAAAGGCTCCATCTCCAAAACCACGGAGGCTAGAGACTTGAATTTTAGCTTCAAATGCAGCCTGAACCCTGCCCCAAAAACCAAAAACACCATTCCGGACGAAAACCTGCGAAAAACCCCGAAAATTTCATGGCAAAGTGACCCCTCGACTGCCAAATATAAAAGTGCCTGTAACTTCGTTATTTGAGCAGCTAGAGGGGTCAAACTTGCACTTTTTCAAAAGGCTCCATCTCCAAAACCACGGAGGCTAGAGACTTGAATTTTAGCTTCAAATGCAGCCTGAACCCTGCCCCAAAAACCAAAAACACCATTCCGGACGAAAACCTGCGAAAAACCCCGAAAATTTCATGGCAAAGTGACCCCTCGACTGCCAAATATAAAAGTGCCTGTAACTTCGTTATTTGAGCAGCTAGAGGGGTCAAACTTGCACTTTTTCAAAAGGCTCCATCTCCAAAACCACGGAGGCTAGAGACTTGAATTTTAGCTTCAAATGCAGCCTGAACCCTGCCCCAAAAACCAAAAACACCATTCCGGACGAAAACCTGCGAAAAACCCCGAAAATTTCATGGCAAAGTGACCCCTCGACTGCCAAATATAAAAGTGCCTGTAACTTCGTTATTTGAGCAGCTAGAGGGGTCAAACTTGCACTTTTTCAAAAGGCTCCATCTCCAAAACCACGGAGGCTAGAGACTTGAATTTTAGCTTCAAATGCAGCCTGAACCCTGCCCCAAAAACCAAAAACACCATTCCGGACGAAAACCTGCGAAAAACCCCGAAAATTTCATGGCAAAGTGACCCCTCGACTGCCAAATATAAAAGTGCCTGTAACTTCGTTATTTGAGCAGCTAGAGGGGTCAAACTTGCACTTTTTCAAAAGGCTCCATCTCCAAAACCACGGAGGCTAGAGACTTGAATTTTAGCTTCAAATGCAGCCTGAACCCTGCCCCAAAAACCAAAAACACCATTCCGGACGAAAACCTGCGAAAAAACCCCGAAAATTTCATGGCAAAGTGACCCCTCGACTGCCAAATATAAAAGTGCCTGTAACTTCGTTATTTGAGCAGCTAGAGGGGTCAAACTTGCACTTTTTCAAAAGGCTCCATCTCCAAAACCACGGAGGCTAGAGACTTGAATTTTAGCTTCAAATGCAGCCTGAACCCTGCCCCAAAAACCAAAAACACCATTCCGGACGAAAACCTGCGAAAAACCCCGAAAATTTCATGGCAAAGTGACCCCTCGACTGCCAAATATAAAAGTGCCTGTAACTTCGTTATTTGAGCAGCTAGAGGGGTCAAACTTGCACTTTTTCAAAAGGCTCCATCTCCAAAACCACGGAGGCTAGAGACTTGAATTTTAGCTTCAAATGCAGCCTGAACCCTGCCCCAAAAACCAAAAACACCATTCCGGACGAAAACCTGCGAAAAACCCCGAAAATTTCATGGCAAAGTGACCCCTCGACTGCCAAATATAAAAGTGCCTGTAACTTCGTTATTTGAGCAGCTAGAGGGGTCAAACTTGCACTTTTTCAAAAGGCTCCATCTCCAAAACCACGGAGGCTAGAGACTTGAATTTTAGCTTCAAATGCAGCCTGAACCCTGCCCCAAAAACCAAAAACACCATTCCGGACGAAAACCTGCGAAAAACCCCGAAAATTTCATGGCAAAGTGACCCCTCGACTGCCAAATATAAAAGTGCCTGTAACTTCGTTATTTGAGCAGCTAGAGGGGTCAAACTTGCACTTTTTCAAAAGGCTCCATCTCCAAAACCACGGAGGCTAGAGACTTGAATTTTAGCTTCAAATGCAGCCTGAACCCTGCCCCAAAAACCAAAAACACCATTCCGGACGAAAACCTGCGAAAAACCCCGAAAATTTCATGGCAAAGTGACCCCTCGACTGCCAAATATAAAAGTGCCTGTAACTTCGTTATTTGAGCAGCTAGAGGGGTCAAACTTGCACTTTTTCAAAAGGCTCCATCTCCAAAACCACGGAGGCTAGAGACTTGAATTTTAGCTTCAAATGCAGCCTGAACCCTGCCCCAAAAACCAAAAACACCATTCCGGACGAAAACCTGCGAAAAACCCCGAAAATTTCATGGCAAAGTGACCCCTCGACTGCCAAATATAAAAGTGCCTGTAACTTCGTTATTTGAGCAGCTAGAGGGGTCAAACTTGCACTTTTTCAAAAGGCTCCATCTCCAAAACCACGGAGGCTAGAGACTTGAATTTTAGCTTCAAATGCAGCCTGAACCCTGCCCCAAAAACCAAAAACACCATTCCGGACGAAAACCTGCGAAAAACCCCGAAAATTTCATGGCAAAGTGACCCCTCGACTGCCAAATATAAAAGTGCCTGTAACTTCGTTATTTGAGCAGCTAGAGGGGTCAAACTTGCACTTTTTCAAAAGGCTCCATCTCCAAAACCACGGAGGCTAGAGACTTGAATTTTAGCTTCAAATGCAGCCTGAACCCTGCCCCAAAAACCAAAAACACCATTCCGGACGAAAACCTGCGAAAAACCCCGAAAATTTCATGGCAAAGTGACCCCTCGACTGCCAAATATAAAAGTGCCTGTAACTTCGTTATTTGAGCAGCTAGAGGGGTCAAACTTGCACTTTTTCAAAAGGCTCCATCTCCAAAACCACGGAGGCTAGAGACTTGAATTTTAGCTTCAAATGCAGCCTGAACCCTGCCCCAAAAACCAAAAACACCATTCCGGACGAAAACCTGCGAAAAACCCCGAAAATTTCATGGCAAAGTGACCCCTCGACTGCCAAATATAAAAGTGCCTGTAACTTCGTTATTTGAGCAGCTAGAGGGGTCAAACTTGCACTTTTTCAAAAGGCTCCATCTCCAAAACCACGGAGGCTAGAGACTTGAATTTTAGCTTCAAATGCAGCCTGAACCCTGCCCCAAAAAACCAAAAACACCATTCCGGACGAAAACCTGCGAAAAACCCCGAAAATTTCATGGCAAAGTGACCCCTCGACTGCCAAATATAAAAGTGCCTGTAACTTCGTTATTTGAGCAGCTAGAGGGGTCAAACTTGCACTTTTTCAAAAGGCTCCATCTCCAAAACCACGGAGGCTAGAGACTTGAATTTTAGCTTCAAATGCAGCCTGAACCCTGCCCCAAAAACCAAAAACACCATTCCGGACGAAAACCTGCGAAAAACCCCGAAAATTTCATGGCAAAGTGACCCCTCGACTGCCAAATATAAAAGTGCCTGTAACTTCGTTATTTGAGCAGCTAGAGGGGTCAAACTTGCACTTTTTCAAAAGGCTCCATCTCCAAAACCACGGAGGCTAGAGACTTGAATTTTAGCTTCAAATGCAGCCTGAACCCTGCCCCAAAAACCAAAAACACCATTCCGGACGAAAACCTGCGAAAAACCCCGAAAATTTCATGGCAAAGTGACCCCTCGACTGCCAAATATAAAAGTGCCTGTAACTTCGTTATTTGAGCAGCTAGAGGGGTCAAACTTGCACTTTTTCAAAAGGCTCCATCTCCAAAACCACGGAGGCTAGAGACTTGAATTTTAGCTTCAAATGCAGCCTGAACCCTGCCCCAAAAACCAAAAACACCATTCCGGACGAAAACCTGCGAAAAACCCCGAAAATTTCATGGCAAAGTGACCCCTCGACTGCCAAATATAAAAGTGCCTGTAACTTCGTTATTTGAGCAGCTAGAGGGGTCAAACTTGCACTTTTTCAAAAGGCTCCATCTCCAAAACCACGGAGGCTAGAGACTTGAATTTTAGCTTCAAATGCAGCCTGAACCCTGCCCCAAAAACCAAAAACACCATTCCGGACGAAAACCTGCGAAAAACCCCGAAAATTTCATGGCAAAGTGACCCCTCGACTGCCAAATATAAAAGTGCCTGTAACTTCGTTATTTGAGCAGCTAGAGGGGTCAAACTTGCACTTTTTCAAAAGGCTCCATCTCCAAAACCACGGAGGCTAGAGACTTGAATTTTAGCTTCAAATGCAGCCTGAACCCTGCCCCAAAAACCAAAAACACCATTCCGGACGAAAACCTGCGAAAAACCCCGAAAATTTCATGGCAAAGTGACCCCTCGACTGCCAAATATAAAAGTGCCTGTAACTTCGTTATTTGAGCAGCTAGAGGGGTCAAACTTGCACTTTTTCAAAAGGCTCCATCTCCAAAACCACGGAGGCTAGAGACTTGAATTTTAGCTTCAAATGCAGCCTGAACCCTGCCCCAAAAACCAAAAACACCATTCCGGACGAAAACCTGCGAAAAACCCCGAAAATTTCATGGCAAAGTGACCCCTCGACTGCCAAATATAAAAGTGCCTGTAACTTCGTTATTTGAGCAGCTAGAGGGGTCAAACTTGCACTTTTTCAAAAGGCTCCATCTCCAAAACCACGGAGGCTAGAGACTTGAATTTTAGCTTCAAATGCAGCCTGAACCCTGCCCCAAAAACCAAAAACACCATTCCGGACGAAAACCTGCGAAAAAACCCCGAAAATTTCATGGCAAAGTGACCCCTCGACTGCCAAATATAAAAGTGCCTGTAACTTCGTTATTTGAGCAGCTAGAGGGGTCAAACTTGCACTTTTTCAAAAGGCTCCATCTCCAAAACCACGGAGGCTAGAGACTTGAATTTTAGCTTCAAATGCAGCCTGAACCCTGCCCCAAAAACCAAAAACACCATTCCGGACGAAAACCTGCGAAAAACCCCGAAAATTTCATGGCAAAGTGACCCCTCGACTGCCAAATATAAAAGTGCCTGTAACTTCGTTATTTGAGCAGCTAGAGGGGTCAAACTTGCACTTTTTCAAAAGGCTCCATCTCCAAAACCACGGAGGCTAGAGACTTGAATTTTAGCTTCAAATGCAGCCTGAACCCTGCCCCAAAAACCAAAAACACCATTCCGGACGAAAACCTGCGAAAAACCCCGAAAATTTCATGGCAAAGTGACCCCTCGACTGCCAAATATAAAAGTGCCTGTAACTTCGTTATTTGAGCAGCTAGAGGGGTCAAACTTGCACTTTTTCAAAAGGCTCCATCTCCAAAACCACGGAGGCTAGAGACTTGAATTTTAGCTTCAAATGCAGCCTGAACCCTGCCCCAAAAACCAAAAACACCATTCCGGACGAAAACCTGCGAAAAACCCCGAAAATTTCATGGCAAAGTGACCCCTCGACTGCCAAATATAAAAGTGCCTGTAACTTCGTTATTTGAGCAGCTAGAGGGGTCAAACTTGCACTTTTTCAAAAGGCTCCATCTCCAAAACCACGGAGGCTAGAGACTTGAATTTTAGCTTCAAATGCAGCCTGAACCCTGCCCCAAAAACCAAAAACACCATTCCGGACGAAAACCTGCGAAAAACCCCGAAAATTTCATGGCAAAGTGACCCCTCGACTGCCAAATATAAAAGTGCCTGTAACTTCGTTATTTGAGCAGCTAGAGGGGTCAAACTTGCACTTTTTCAAAAGGCTCCATCTCCAAAACCACGGAGGCTAGAGACTTGAATTTTAGCTTCAAATGCAGCCTGAACCCTGCCCCAAAAACCAAAAACACCATTCCGGACGAAAACCTGCGAAAAACCCCGAAAATTTCATGGCAAAGTGACCCCTCGACTGCCAAATATAAAAGTGCCTGTAACTTCGTTATTTGAGCAGCTAGAGGGGTCAAACTTGCACTTTTTCAAAAGGCTCCATCTCCAAAACCACGGAGGCTAGAGACTTGAATTTTAGCTTCAAATGCAGCCTGAACCCTGCCCCAAAAACCAAAAACACCATTCCGGACGAAAACCTGCGAAAAACCCCGAAAATTTCATGGCAAAGTGACCCCTCGACTGCCAAATATAAAAGTGCCTGTAACTTCGTTATTTGAGCAGCTAGAGGGGTCAAACTTGCACTTTTTCAAAAGGCTCCATCTCCAAAACCACGGAGGCTAGAGACTTGAATTTTAGCTTCAAATGCAGCCTGAACCCTGCCCCAAAAACCAAAAACACCATTCCGGACGAAAACCTGCGAAAAACCCCGAAAATTTCATGGCAAAGTGACCCCCTCGACTGCCAAATATAAAAGTGCCTGTAACTTCGTTATTTGAGCAGCTAGAGGGGTCAAACTTGCACTTTTTCAAAAGGCTCCATCTCCAAAACCACGGAGGCTAGAGACTTGAATTTTAGCTTCAAATGCAGCCTGAACCCTGCCCCAAAAACCAAAAACACCATTCCGGACGAAAACCTTGCGAAAAACCCCGAAAATTTCATGGCAAAGTGACCCCTCGACTGCCAAATATAAAAGTGCCTGTAACTTCGTTATTTGAGCAGCTAGAGGGGTCAAACTTGCACTTTTTCAAAAGGCTCCATCTCCAAAACCACGGAGGCTAGAGACTTGAATTTTAGCTTCAAATGCAGCCTGAACCCTGCCCCAAAAACCAAAAACACCATTCCGGACGAAAACCTGCGAAAAACCCCGAAAATTTCATGGCAAAGTGACCCCTCGACTGCCAAATATAAAAGTGCCTGTAACTTCGTTATTTGAGCAGCTAGAGGGGTCAAACTTGCACTTTTTCAAAAGGCTCCATCTCCAAAACCACGGAGGCTAGAGACTTGAATTTTAGCTTCAAATGCAGCCTGAACCCTGCCCCAAAAACCAAAAACACCATTCCGGACGAAAACCTGCGAAAAACCCCCGAAAATTTCATGGCAAAGTGACCCCTCGACTGCCAAATATAAAAGTGCCTGTAACTTCGTTATTTGAGCAGCTAGAGGGGTCAAACTTGCACTTTTTCAAAAGGCTCCATCTCCAAAACCACGGAGGCTAGAGACTTGAATTTTAGCTTCAAATGCAGCCTGAACCCTGCCCCAAAAACCAAAAACACCATTCCGGACGAAAACCTTGCGAAAAACCCCGAAAATTTCATGGCAAAGTGACCCCTCGACTGCCAAATATAAAAGTGCCTGTAACTTCGTTATTTGAGCAGCTAGAGGGGTCAAACTTGCACTTTTTCAAAAGGCTCCATCTCCAAAACCACGGAGGCTAGAGACTTGAATTTTAGCTTCAAATGCAGCCTGAACCCTGCCCCAAAAAACCAAAAACACCATTCCGGACGAAAACCTGCGAAAAACCCCGAAAATTTCATGGCAAAGTGACCCCTCGACTGCCAAATATAAAAGTGCCTGTAACTTCGTTATTTGAGCAGCTAGAGGGGTCAAACTTGCACTTTTTCAAAAGGCTCCATCTCCAAAACCACGGAGGCTAGAGACTTGAATTTTAGCTTCAAATGCAGCCTGAACCCTGCCCCAAAAACCAAAAACACCATTCCGGACGAAAACCTGCGAAAAACCCCGAAAATTTCATGGCAAAGTGACCCCTCGACTGCCAAATATAAAAGTGCCTGTAACTTCGTTATTTGAGCAGCTAGAGGGGTCAAACTTGCACTTTTTCAAAAGGCTCCATCTCCAAAACCACGGAGGCTAGAGACTTGAATTTTAGCTTCAAATGCAGCCTGAACCCTGCCCCAAAAACCAAAAACACCATTCCGGACGAAAACCTGCGAAAAACCCCGAAAATTTCATGGCAAAGTGACCCCTCGACTGCCAAATATAAAAGTGCCTGTAACTTCGTTATTTGAGCAGCTAGAGGGGTCAAACTTGCACT